>MU726231.1:0-57101 GCA_026770625.1 Nicotiana glauca | reverse complement strand
GAACATTCTTCATTGTATTGGGTTATGGAACTTGTGAACTGAATAATATGAGGGTATTTTTGTGCAATAAGAGACAGAAATATGTGGGCACGAAGTGCCGTGATAATATAAAAGTGGGTTGTGACCTATATTATTTATGATTATAAAATGAGGCGTCACACGGTGACCTTTACCCAAAAGAATTATATTCGAAAGATGCTTACTTGGAATATACTTATTTGAAGGAAATATATTAAAGCATATTATCTTAGAGATTATTACTTGAAGGATTTATAGGCGAAAGATTTATATTTAAAGGACTCGATTAATTGATTGAACTTGTATTTACTATTTGTTGAGAAGCAATTATGGCGTTCTTGTTGCCTGCTATTTATATCACTGGTTGATCATTGTTGCCATTATTATTAATTGCTTCCTATTATTTTGTACGCTATAAACTGCACAGGTTTATGTGAGTGTCTGGTCCTAGCCTCGTCACTACTTCGCCGGGGTAGGCTAGACACTTACCAGCACATGGGGTCGGTTGTGCTGATACTGCACTTCTGTACATTTTTGTGTACAGATCCAGGCATTTGCTCGATGGTAGCTATTCGTTGCGGTGGAGACTCAAGGTAAACCTGCTATAGCGTTTGCAGTCCTCAGAGTCACCTTCTATTATACTTAATTCCATTTGTTCCCTTTGTTTCGGAACAGTGATGTAATTATATTGTATAACTACTCTTAGAAAGGCTTGTGACTTGTACTGCCGGTTTTGGGAATTGTAAATTTTTTAGGGAAAATTTTATTTGAAGTTGATAAATATCGATGCTATTTCAGTTAATATTAGGCTTACCTAGTTTAGAGACTAGGTGCCATCACGACTCCTTCGGAGGAATTTTCGGGTCATGACACATAGGCATCCTAAGGTTCTAATATGTGAGAAAACAAGAGGTTTACCATGAAAAATCTCATAAGGTGATTTTCCATACAGAACAATACTTGGTAACTTGTTGATGATGTAAGTAGCAGTAAGAATGCAATCCCCCCAAAACTTCAAAGGTATGTTAGCCTGAAACGTTAAGGCCCTTCCTACTTCTAGGAGATGTCTGTGTTTCCTTTCCACAACACCATTTTGTTGTGGAGTGTGAACACAGCTACTCTGATGAATGATACCTTTAGTTTTGAAAAGATTAGAGCGGAGGGTGTTAAATAACCATGGCCATTATCTGATCTAAAGGCTTTAACAGTGGTTGAGAAATGATTTTCAACAATGTGTATAAATTCAGTTAAAATGACATACACATCACTCTTTAATCTCAATAGAAAAGTCCAAGTCATTCTTGAATAGTCATCAATAAAAGTAAGAAAGTACTTGAATCCATTGTATGTACAGACTCTATATGGACCACATACATCCATATGTACAAGTTGAAAAACACAGTTAGATCTGGAAGTACTAACAGGGAAAGGTAACCTAGTTTGTTTAGCTAGTGGGCATACGGGACAATGACAAGTAGAGATACAAGATAGCTATTTATTCAGATCAGGGATTTTTTTCAACACTGCAATGGGTGCATGACCCAACCTTTGGTGCCACCATATATTGGAATTTGACTGAACTGAAGCAGACACATGATTAGAAGTAGACGTAGTAACAGGTGTTGAGGGATTAAGGATGTAGAGACCACCTTTGAGTCTATCAATCCCCTTCACCATGCCACTGAAGAGGTCCTGAAAGACGCAAAAATCAGGATAGAAATGAACAGAGTTGTTTAACTCTTTTGTATATCTAGAAATAGAGAGTAGATTAAAATAAAATTCAGGAACATAAAGGACATCATAAAGGACTTCTGATTTGAGCAAGGTACATGGTCCAATATGGGTAACTTTAGTATTATTTCCATTTGGCAATTGTACAGTAGTTGATTTAAGTTCAGGTACTGGGTATATTGATGATAGTAGATGTAAGGCAGAAATTATGTGATTAGAAGCCCCAGTATCTATAATCCAAGGACCTTGGTTAGTGGTAGAATTACCTGCCATATTGGCTGAGTCTGTATATCCCTTCTCCTTATTTAGCAGATTGATAATTTGTTGATATTGTTCAGCAGTAAAAGGTTGGACAGTTGGTACATCATTCCTATGCAGTCCAGTGTTAATCTCCTCTCCAACAATCACATTATGTGTTGCAGTTGTTGACTGTTCATATGGTCCTTTTCTCCTGTTGTTGAACTTGAATCCATGAGGATACCCAATCAATTTGTAGCAACTTTCCTTTGTATGGCCCTTTATTTTGCAATAATCACAGTACATCCCAATATTTCTTTTAGGTTTAACATTGAAGGCATTAGCAGAAGTTAGTGCAGCATGGTCAATATCCACAGGAGCACTTCCTAATATCCCACTCTGTATTGCTAAACTATTATTTTTCCTCTGGCTTTCTTCCTGAATAATCATGGAGTAGGCTTGATCGAGAGAGGGAGTTGGATGCATCATGAGAATCTGACTCCTTTGTGGTACATAAGTATCATTTAATTCCATCAAAAATTTCATGAGTTTCTGTTGGCGTAAAAATTCAATAAATGGCCCTGATTTATCACAATCACAAGGCTCCGGAATCAAGGACTCAAATTCATCCCAAAAATCATTTAGGTTTGAGAAATATACTGATACACTAGAAACTCCCTGTACCAACGAGCTTATCTCCATGTTCATATGATAAATTTTTTTTGCACTTACCTTATCAAATCTGGTTGTGAACACAATCCAGACTTTCTGTGCATTTAAAGAAAATACAATACCGTTTCTAAGTTCCCTTGCCACAGAACTCATTATCCATGATTGAACAATTGTATTACACCGATCCCACTGACGCAATTGAAAGGCATTGTTGATGTACAGATCTCTAGTACACGTTCCATCAATAAACCCCATTTTGTTCTTCCCAAGGAGTGACATCTTCATAGATCGACTCCATTCCGAGTAATTTTCAGTTCCTATGAGCAATTGTGGAACAATCTGCAAGCCAGGTGTATCGGAGGGATGTACATACAAGGGATCATTACAATCGATGTTTTGATTATTTGCATGTGAAGCTCCAACTGTGTTTTCCACTGTATCATTTGCCATTGAAGACAATCTTCAAACTTTTAGGGCGCAATCTTCAAACATTTGAGCTTGAGATATATATATATGAGTGAAATTGAAGAAGAAAAAAAGGAAATTGAGTTTGAGAGATAAGTCTGAGAGAAATCGAAGAAGGAGAGAAACTTTGAAGAATAGAGTCTCTCCATCAGAATCGCTGAGCACCATGCTCTGATACCATATCAAAGTTAACCACAAGGAAGCCATTAGAGAACTCCAATCTGTTAGTGAAGAAGGAAAAGATTCTCGAGAGAGAATAATGGTGAGATTCTCATTCAGACTAAAACCGTATGTACAGTGACTGTGCATATATTCTAATGCACTCAACTAACTAACTAACAATTTACGCATATGCAAATTAACCACTCTAACTACTTCTAGAAGTGTACATATTAAATAACTTACTGTACAAACACTAATCTCTACACATCCTAAAACTCCCAATTGTAGAACCGGCTGACACTAACTTTGTGTGCAATCAAATGCAAATTTCTTAAGAGATACTAACAAAAGTTTTTCCTTCCATATTTTGAATTTTATTTTTAAAATGCAGTGAATTGTAGCCTCTTTATAAAAGTTTCACTTTATAAAATTGGATAAAGAAATCAATTCAGCAATTCTTCTTACTGTGAGACCATTTGTCAATTAAAAAAATCCTTCTTCTCGTAAAAAAAGTTTGTTCTTTCATTTGGCATATATGTTATCTGTCTACGGCACATAACACTAATCTACAAGTGTTAAATGTGGTAAAGTTTTGGGATATTTGCATAAAAGTGCAGTCAGCGTAGATATTTTTTACCCGCATAGTCATCATTTTAAGTTTTCATCTGTATAGCCCATGAAAGTCTCACAATATGATATCATGTCTGGATATAACTTTACAGATCTATATGCAATTTTTTATTCTTTGCACACAACCAACTTAAATCGATCATATACATTCCTATTGCAATTACAACAATGCAAACCAATTATAATGCAACTTGAAAAAATCTATATTTTCTTCTGTCCGAAGTTCTAAATAGAATAAACAAAAGAAATAAAAAAAAAAATTTAAAAAAAATTGCTACAAATTCACAAAAAATTAACCTTATACATCGATTGTTCGAGAAAAAGTAAGAAAAAATTTAATTTTAGTTTTAAGTCCACATATGTTGTACAGGTATAAAAGTGTATAACTTAGTATAAACTCATATATAGAATGTATAATAATATATTCTAGTATTTCACTAACACAAAAAAATAAAATTAGCTTTAACTGCACATGTGAAAGGGGAACTTACTTCAAAGAGAAAGACCACCGCACCAAAGTCGAACAGAAATCGCGAATAGAAAGAATAATGTTGTATAACACTATTTACACACCTAATATACAACATTATACAATATTATACACTTATTATATTTTTTATATAATGTTGTATAATATTGTATAATGATGTATAATGTTGTATACGAAAACTGTATTTCACCTTCAATTTCCTTTTTCAACTGGTATGATTCTCAAAACCAATATTAATTATGCTCGATCAACCCAGTATTCTACATTCAAGTCACTAAAAGTTTTTTCAATATTTTTAGCTTTACCCAAATAATTTCACTGATATTAATCAACACTCATTTGATTTTTCCACCAAAATACATCTTCCTCGGGTCTATTAAAAAAACTCATAAATTACAATAGGCTTAAAATCTCAGTCTAGAACTTCAATCTTGAAGAAATTTCAACAAAAATCAAGAACTCAGTTCCACTTTTTCAGTTCAGAACTTCAATCTTGAAGAAATTTCAACAAAAATCAAGAATCAGTGCTTTCCCCAATTTACCTCACCAAATTCGTTCTCAAAGAGTTGCAAAGTAGTCCAACTTAACCAAATCTCTAGGTTGAAGCTTCTTGGACTTTTATCAATTAATTTCAATAGCACCCATTTGAATTTGAGCACGATTCTTTCATAAATTTTCAGATCTGAAAAGCTTCTAACTCCCTCAACCTAATTTTTGGTTTGGATATCAAAATTTTGACTTCACAACAAACTTAGGAAAGGTGGACACTAGAGTGGAGAGAAGAAGAAGAGAAAATGTAGAAGAGATGAGTGAAGATTATTTAGGTTAAACATTGAAACTTTTATTTCAAGATATATACAATATGGGCATCAGCATGTAAAATCCCAAAATATGGACTCTTTATGATTATAGAACTAGGTCGGGTGATATACAGTGTAATTGTTTCTAAAGTTTTTTCTTTTCCGGTTAATTTTATGAGTCTCGAACAAATTTCATAATTGTTCTTATTTTTATATATTATTTTCATAGTTTTATCATGAAATGAATATCTTTTATTAGGAAAAATTTGGCTACTACACTATCGTTATTGAGTTTCACTGAGAAAAAGTGTGAACTTTATTATTTTCCTTTCGCTGTAACAAGAAATTTCTGATTCAGTGTTAGGTTAATTATCACGCCCATTAGTAGTCTTCACTTCTTTACATTCTCTTCTATTTACTTTTACCAGTAAGAAGTGATGGGTTATGTGGAAGTCTCCTACGTAAATCAAAGAACGATAGTTGCAGAGCACGGTTAACTGTTAAATTATTTTATAAGTTAATTGTTATCATTTGAATCTAAGTTTCAGTGATATATAAGTAGAAAAACATAACTCAAATCCTCATAAATCAATTATCATTCGGTAGGATTTAGGGCACTATACTTCTTACATATCGAAATTATTTTTTAAGAAGTTACACGTGTAACGCACGTGTTCAGAAACTAATTAAACAATAAGGATGAAACCCAAGCAGAGTAAACGAAAACTTGTTAACTCAGCACTTGAACCTTTCATTAAAGAATAGACACTCAATGAAATTTTGAGCACAGAACACTGGACAAGTAACTATATTTTCCACAATTTGAAATCATATATTCTTCACCACCTATAATACATCTTTCAAGCTCTTTCCCCAAAAAATTAAATTAACAGAAAAAGAAGCAAAAAGACTTCTCAACTTCCCAAATTCCCGCACAAGAAAAAGGAATCAGAAAAAAAAAAAAAAAAAAAAAAAAAAAAAAAAAGAAAGAGAAGAGATAAAGTTTTGAGTCACTTCTTAATGAATGAATCTTAACTCCAGTCTCCAGCCATAAGTCTTGCATCTCATGCATAAGAATCCAAGAGAGGTGCTCTTGGCTCCTCTTCTGATTTGCTATATCTGAAGTATAGGACCAGTTGTATGACACCAAGAATTGCTCCTATCCCATTTGGTACCTGACCACATTCAGAAGAAAATATTCATTCAGCAAATGAAACATAACAACATCAACAACGATGACCATCACCACGAAACTCAAACACCATTGTGGGATTAATTGGTGCAGTCTCTTTCGAGGGGCATTCTTGCTCTTTCTGGTGTTCCTTGTTTTTTGTAGGGTGGGTGAAGAGCTGTAGGTCTGACCTCAACCCTGGCACCCTTCGCCCATGCGCCCGAATGTGAAAAAGCAAAATAATAAATAACAATAAGCCAACTTGCCCTGCACCAGCGCCAACACATTGACCAATGTAGTAGGAAGTAAAAGCAGTTAAGCAGAAAGCTAACAGACCAGTGGGCATTTCCTAGAAGGTATAGAACATTAATTTAGCCAATTTTCAGGGTTCGCGCTTTTTCAATTAAAAATAGTTACTATGATAAATGTTCACCTTTCATGAATAGTGGCTGGGAAAAACTTTCGAGCTCATACTTCCTCTAATTTATCTCCAGAAACAACAAGAAAAATTTCAAAAGTAATAAAATTTTAACGATGTTGTCTTTGAATCAAAGCCATGCTACATATTAGGTGACATAAATAGGACTGGAAAGGAAGTTAAAGAGAATGAAATCCGCCTGAAGAATGGAAGGTTTACTTACAGAGATGAATGGATCATTCTTGAACATTCCATAGGCAAAGAAAGATATGCTCATGAGAAAAGTTGCAAGTGATAGATAAAACGGCATGTACTCCACGCTCTTTGTCTTGATCACCAAATTCTGCCCAAGAAATTGTTTCTTAAACCAATCAGTCTGAGGAATGGCGTCTTTATCATCTTAGGTTATAGTACTTTCTTCATGAAAACTTACAATAATGAATAGTGGAGAAGCAAACATGGAAATCAGAGAAATGACGGATAAATATCCAACGAAAGTTTGTCGACTAGGAGGCTCAAACAGATATACGCTGATGGCCACTATAGCAGCAAATACAGCAAAAACGCCAAGCAACAACCCCAACATTTTCAACTGCATTGAACATGTAATGATTATAAGCAAAAGATCAGTTTGCATTAGAAACTTTAGCAAAATTCGATATGAAAGAACCAAAATGACCTTCTTTGACCGCTCAGCATGAATGATGAAGATGGTGATATATACTAGCTGGAACACTGCTCCAACTGAGTTGACAGTGAAAACCAATATAATACCAGGAGATACAATTGGTGTCCCATACCAGAGGCATATTAAGCAGTTAATGAGCGCATAGATATAAGGTAATCCAGAAAACTGTTCTGTAGACTTGCTTCTGATGATTCTTCTGAATGTTGGTCTGAAAATTGAAGGAGGGATACCATCAACATCAATGCAACATATTGATGGCTTGCACTACATTTTCACTGTTCAAAGATTTAGAATACTTACATCGGTGAAACGAATAAGACGAATGCGAATAGGTTCCCTGAGTTACACAGTAACCAAATATTTGGTCAGAAAGTGTAAACTTTTTCCAATTTAGCTGATGCTTTAGGGAAATTCTAGTGTTATGATTGTCAGATTGAATAAAACCTTCATTGTTGGAATGCTTTAGTCGATCCGATAAAAAGAAAAGCAATGAGAAGTACAAGATAGGAAATGATTAGTAAGAAGAGACTAAGCTGATCTATTCTTCTTTCTTTTTGTTTCTGTTCCTTTTCTATCAATTACAAGATCTTTCTTCTGACCAATCATACCCTGAGGAGAGCTTCAAAGAGCCACTTTTGGGATTTTTTGAAGTCATACTTCTAAAACTAAAGTCTTAAGGAGAAATTAGTCTGACTTTTAGTAACTAATCGGATATTCATTAATATGATGCCACTCCAATTTAGTTATTGCTATAAATGCTAACCTCAAATGACATAACAGATGGACTTAAATGATATTTTTGGTTTCTAATAAGATTGTTCCAAGAATTTATTCAGAAAAATTGATGGCAAAATATTACATTCAAAAAGAGAAAAGAACAAAACAATCTTTCCACCCAATGAATACAACCCCCCTTTCCTCCTCAAAGAAACAACCAAAAGAAGAAAAGAACATAGAAAAGGAACCAACTTTCTAAACAAACAATCCTCATTACACACAAAAAGATAAATGAAGTTTAAACAGATATTCTCCAATGATGTGCCAAAAGCTATCAAATTAGAAGAAAAAGACGGAACCTTTACAAATGAAAAATACCCAAAAAGAAAGAAGAAGAAAGTTCAACTATTCCTGTCCACAAAAGTTTCTTCACTTTAAATAAAGAAAAAAAAGGTTTTAAAGAACACGAAAGCAGCAGATCAGTAACAGGCACAAGAAAATTAAATGGTTAGAGTTGGGGTGAGGAAGAAGATTACCTGCAATCCCAGCTGCAAAACTGCAGATTGAATAAACTGAGTGCAATTCACCTACTACAGACATTCTCTCTATGTTCAATCAGCTCAAAACAGATACTTAGATTTTTTTAAACATATGTCAGAAGAAAATCTCAATTTGTGTTTCTCCTCCTAAGTTGGGAAAAAAGAAAAGTAGCTGAGAGAGATTTAGGATATATACGGAGTACTACTGTAGTTCTGTGACAGCTTTTGTCAAGTTGGAATTTGGAAATGCTTATTATGAATGTAATGCCAAATTGCATAAATACATAAGGATACATATAGTATACTCCTAGCTGTCTTTTAATGGTGGGACCAGCCGTAGAATATAATTTTGCTCATGCCTATATTTTATTTCCCCCACTGCGCCATAAAAAGAAAATAAGAAAATACTTTTTAATATAACAAAATAGTGTGTGATGCTAAAAAGAAACAAAGTGGCCGTTTGGACTTAAGAATTGTAAAAAAAAAAGTTAAAAAAATTCAAGTGAAACTAATATTTGAAAATTAGAGGTGTGTTTGGACATGAATATAATTTTTGGTTATTTTTAAAGTTTTGTTAGCTATCTGAGTGAAAATTTTGAAAAATAGCATTTTGAAATTTTTTAAATTTTTGAAAATTTTCAAAATTCATCTTCAAGTGAAAACTGAAAATTTTATGGCCAAAAATTAATTTCGAAAAAAATTAAAAAAAATTCTTCTGTCCAAACAAGCTCAAAATGTTGATGATTTACCCTTTGTTGACTGGGTTGGTTGAGCGGGGAACTCCCCTAATGGAAGGTCTAGGGTTTGAAACCCATTTGCATGCCTCTTCGGTCGAGATCATCACACATAACTTGCCTAGTGCAATTTATCCTCCAATATGATTTGCAGGCTATTACCCGAAGGTATCAGTTGTTGGTCCCTTGTTAATAAAAAAAATAAAGGCAACCCGATACACTAAGTTCTTACTATGTACAGATTTCGGAGAAATACGGATTACAAGAATCTATTATACACCTACGTGAGCAAGGTAGGTATCCCGTGCGAAATCAACGGTGTCGGTTGCGGATCCCTTGTTAAGAAAAAGAAAAATTATACAATGTGTAATGCATCCATTGCTGGACTTCATCAATAATATACTGATAATTTTAGTGAATACTAGTTAGGTGTGGCCGAGTCTCCGTCTACATCTTCAAATTTGCCACATGAATCATTTAGTGAAAAAGAAGGAAACATGGATGGGTCCTGTGCTGCTATAGTACACATATATAAATCATGCCTATCTTACTGGTCCATTATTTATTCAATTATTAGATTTTGTACTTATTCTGTCAAATGCTCTATAATTAATTTAAAAAATTGCTGTAAAATGAAACATTTTTTTAAAACTATTTTAGGGTTCTTCCTTAATTTAAAAGATTTTGTGGTCGAATCTCACTGAACTTGATTACTCAAATTAGTAAATAAGTCAAAAATAATACTTTTAGAAATTAAAATTTTAGAAAACCTAACCAATTTTGTGAAAAGCTACTCAAACTAGTTAGCAGTAGAGGAAAAGGAGTCAACGGATTTGTAATCCCATAACATCCTCTTTGAGTAGGCGTTTGGACATAAAATGAGTAATTTTTCAAAAAATATACTAGTATTTGACTTAAGTTGAAAATAGTATTTGGAATATAAAGTTATATTTAGACATGTATTTCACTTGAAAATATCTTACAGTTTTGTGAGTGAAAATTCTTTTTTCCAAATTTAAAAAATTAATTTTCGAAAAATTTCTAAAAACTTATAAATTTTCATGGACAAAAATATTTTTTACATTTATATTTTGGAAAAAAAGGAAATTTTTTGGGCCTAAGCAAAGATAAAAAGTAACAGTTAATCATGTTTTACTTGAATTATACTTCACATATTTAAGCTTTGGATATTCCACATCCCTTTTGCGTGTGCTATTTGGACTAGAAACTTTTGTCCAAATTAAAATGTACTATACTATTATAATAAGTTGAGCACGTGGTTGCCACGGCTACTCGATTTTAATAAATATGGAAAGTACTGTGCTTTGTTGACATTCCAATCAGTACAAACTACAAACCTTATTTGTTGTTAATTATCCAGTCAGCCTGTTCCTGTTGCTAATTCTATACTTATTTGTTTTTGAATTTTTCATATCTACAACAAAAATTTAAGAAACATGTATCTCACGGATGCCAGCTAGACATTATAAGGAAATTATGTAATTTTCGTTAAATAACTAGAGTTTAATTAGCGAGAGCAAATTAAACTTCAATTTAGACAATTGGATTGTTCAAATGTTTTAAAATCTATATCTATCTATCTATATCTATATTCTATATTATATTAAAAGGAAACTAGTTTGCAATGTGGTTAAGCCAAGTGACAAACTAAAATGAAGTCACTTGGCAATTTTAAGACAACATAAAATATTTGGATTATAAATGAAAAAATATTTAATGAAAGTAGTAATCCAAGATTTTCTATAGGTATCTTTAATTAAATTTGTGTATAATTCAGTTATGGTAGGTATCATTTTTTGAGCAAGAATCAATTAAAATTTCATTAAAAATCTTATACACTAATTTTAAGTTGAAATAATAATTTTTTATTTTGTACAAGTTTTGTATCTAACCTTATTTGTGAACAATATACATTATTATAGGTATTTTTAATTAAATTTTGTGTATAACTCAGTTATGGTAGGTGTTCTTTTTTAAGAACAAAATATTTAAATAAATATTTTGTATCTTGCAAAATCGATAGTTCATATCCGACGATCCCTTACTATTGAAAAATATTTGTTATAAATTTTACTTTAGAGCTAAAAATATTTTTTTAGAAACATGTGATATAATTAAATTATCGAATTCCAAATGTTTGTTAATGCAAACTTTATATGATGAGGTTCAAATTTATTGAAATGAATTTTGTAAATATTTAAAAAAATATTTTTTTAGAAAAAAAGACTCCTAAACTGCCTTATCTCTTACGTATCTTTTAGAATATTATCCTTAATGAAAAATAAAGTTAAATAAATCACTCAAATAATTAATTAAGAATAACAAGGTAACCACGTCAAGTGGTGTGATAAAAAAAAGTTAATAAATATTATAATAAAAATATTGAATTTAGATTAAAACATATTTAAATTGAGATAAAAAAAAATTAAATTGAAAGATAAAAGTTTTTGAATTGAAATCTTAAATCTTGAATTGAAAGATAATCTTTTTTTTTTAATTGAGATTCAAAAATCAAGTTTGATTGAAAGAAGCATTATGATACTATCAAAAAAGAATTGCAGATCTTATTGATTTTTCTTCGTGCTTCATTGTTGTTGGATTTTCTTTTATGAATCAAGATCTGTAAATGTGTAAATATAGTATTTATATATTGAATATCTATATTTGTTAGAGATATGATACTATATGATATATTATAGGAATATGATATTATTAGAAAATTCTTAGGAGAGATTTTAGGGAGTATGAGCTTAAACCATGTATATATACTCTTCTTCCTGAGAATGAGAAAGCAAGTCTGATCCATTTAAAAATTATGCCTCAAATCGCATCAAACAACGCTAGAACCATGAATCACACTGCAATCCAAGCTTAAGGAACTTTAGAATTTCAAACTTCTATTTATGATGTTTAAACCTATCAAATCACGTCCGATTGAACTCAAATTTTGCACACAAGTCATATTTGACATTATGGACCTACCCTAACTTTCGGAATCAGATTCTGACCCCGATATCAAAAAGTCCACTGCCGGTCAAACTTCTCAAAAACCTCCAAATTTCTATCTTTAGCCAAATGACTCCAAAATGACCTATGGACCTCCGAATTCACTTCCGATCGTGCTCCCAACTCCAGAATCACCATACAGAGCTGCTTCCAGACTTGGAATCCCAAACAGATATCGATAACACTGAAATGCACTTCAAGCCAAACTTATGAAATTTCTTCCAACATGCTAACTTCCACAATGGGTGCCAAAACACTCCCGGTTCATCCAAAACCCGATCCGGGCATACGCCAAGTTCAGAATCATCATACGAACCTGTTGGAATCTTCAAATCTCGATTCCGATGTCTTTTACTTAAAAATCCAATCTTAGCTAATTCTTTCAACTTTAAGCTTTTGAAATGAGAATTCTCTTTCCAAATCAACTCTGAACTTTCCGAAATTCAATTCCGACCACGCGTACAAGTCATAACCCCTGAAATGAAGCAGCTCATAGCCTCAGACTGTTGAACAACACGCTAGGGCTCAAAACGGCCCGTCGGGCCGTTACAATCTCTCCTACTTAAACATATATTCGTCCTCGAACTGAGAACTACACTGAAGTAGACTAAAATCACTGTTTAACTTCTCATGCACCTTCCCGTGCTACTACAACTTAGTTGAGCACATCAGCTCGATCAATTATGAAGATATTCCCTTTTATTCAAGCAAATAAGCCTTAGAGACCAATTCCAGCATCCAGAATTTTATGCCCGGCCTATTTCCAACATAAGATAACCATATCAATCACTACACGCTGTACCCAAACATAGCTGCATAACTTTGCTGAATTCACACCTAGCATCACTTTACTCACCGGACGACAATAACATTTTCTAATCAACTTAGTCAAAATTCCGAGAATCTGATGCTCCCATTGCACCCCATGACATACCCAGGTCTTACTCTAACTCTTACAATGCCGCCACAACGGAAGAGATGTGCAGAAATTCATAATCAACTACCGAGTCAACCAATCTTGAGTCTATACTTCTGACAAGAAACATTACCTCATTCTGAACCAAATAATGATCTTTGCTCCTTAATATATTTCACGTAATCAGATTGCACTGATCCTAAATCCAACAATCTTGTCTAACCCAGTACAAACTGCTCAGGCAATAAGCCACCCCAACATGACCAAAAGTCTCATATGATGCCACAATGTGACAATAGGATATCAATTAGAATGCGATACAAAAAGGAAATTGAACTCTGAAAAGGAATTTCAATTACCCCGCTCATGAATCATACATGCGAAGCGGGCGCACAGCTAATATGAGTTTCCTTCCGAAAATAGGAAACAGAACACAATAAACAGATATGGGGAACTGTACTAAACATCACACTATTGCGGCGCACAACCTGATCCTAGCAATCATAACCATGGCGGCGTGCCACCCGATCCACACAACATAACCATGGCGGCGTGCCACCCGATCCAAATAATATACCCATGGCAGCGTGCCATCCGATCCACACATGGAACTCACATAAGGAGATGGACATCGAGCTAAATTGTTCATTATAACAAAATACTGAATATCAGTCATAAACACGCTAAGTGTATAATACCATTCCTTGGGGAAACATATAACACTATAATCAACAAACTCGAGCACAACTGAAGTGCGATATATGATCTGAATCTTAAGAGCCATCCTGCTCATATAACCTCATCTCTATGAGGAATCTCAACACATAAGAAATTTACCAATTTGTATCACAACTCGCACGATGCAATACATCATTACGTGAAATAGCTAACAACGAAATAACACCCCGACTCCCTTCCATAAGGAGCGTATTGCTGAGATGAACACATCTGGCCTGATATAAAGCCTATGTTCACATTTAAATTAATTCATTGATCTCAAGTCGATTTCTGATTGCACCAACTAGGCTAATAACCTTTCAAAGGTCCGTAATAACTCCCTTTTTTTCTCATAATACATAAGAACCACCCTCATAACCAGAGCGAACCTCCACAGTCCATAACCCAACAAACAGAGTGCCCTCAGGCATAAATTCTCAAATTAATTATATTACCACAATCCTCATACTTGGTTTAAATCTTTAATCAATCAAGTGACTACATGTCACACTTATACAATCTTCCTGTGGGACACGCTCTCACAACCTTCCGAAATAAATAACGGGTCCGCACATCCAAAACACATGTCGTACTAACGCTGAAAAGTGATCAAGAATCCTTAACCATGATGCAAAGCCTTTTTCATGAAACACCGATCTCAGCTGATATTGACGACAATACCAACTCACTTTAAATATCGAAACTCCTTTCCTGCTCATCCGAGCTCGTGACATCCTTATCAGCACCAAACTGCAACCTTGATCCTCACTTCAAATTCCATACCACTCATTGCACCCAACGTGCCAATAAAATCTTTTCACTGGACTTACTTCAGGAGAACCATAACAACACACAGGTAAATTCTCATAACCGTAGTATAGGCAGACATCTAAGTAGTGGTCTAAGCCACCATAGCCCTTCCTGGATCCGCCTGCACATAACAGGCCATAATAGAATAATGCTTCTGAGCAAAATTAATTACAGCGACCGACAAGCCTCACACATACCGCCACAAATCACATGCATAACTTGATCACGCTGAAGGAACTGACCTCTACCACCAATACGCCAACTCAACTATGGTTAACCAATATATCTTCCTTCGATTTACCCCGATTGCCTTAGTAATAACAATAACTCCTTTCAACACATAACATACTCCATCCGCACTCACCCCGAGTGACCTGGAACCGCGAGACCATGTTGTCTCAAATCCCATAAACCATTTCATACCTTCCTTGTGCGCACATTCGTATCTTCAACTGATATGCCCATTCTACTAATCCTTCTATGAATCCAAAATCCTTTCTCATATTTCCCTCAAGTGCTACACTGCAAGTCAAAACATCATAGAACATTCTGGTCCTCCACTCATAAGTTGCTGCAAAAGCTTGATTCTTAACTGTACTTATAGGCTTGAAATCATTATGCACCATACTTTACCTCTTTTTGAATCCATTAGGACCGTTGCTGAGAGCCACCCGCTCTGACTTGGTCCCGAATATAATCAACTTCATAAATATTATAACACATGAATACCCTCTCGACGAGGCACCCAACGGAATCACTCCCCTCGAAACCCGCATCCATACAAGGCATAAGTCCTGAATCCTTCCCCAAGTCAGAACATGAGCTAATAAGGCCAACCATAGCACCCTTTAATAATTCCCTTGCTCAAATCACCACTTATGTTCTTTTAACTTAGCCAAAATAACCCAGAAATATGCTAAAAACCAGAAAGCCTCGCAAGTGGTTAACCATGCAACCCAATCATAGGCGGTGGGACTCTCCCACTTAGCTTGAAGCTACTATTACACCACTCTAGAACTCACTGGGATTCCTTATCTCTTATTGACATAACCTTGCGCAATCAACCACCTAAATTACCGGTTTCTTTCTGTAAAATCCCATTTTTATACTCTGAATCATCAACCACATTCGCACAACCGATCTCTTTGCTGCATAACCAATAAAATTCTTCGCAGAAGCTTCGCCAACTATGCAACCGCTAACCCGCTCACAGGGAATAACCCACCCGAGTCCGATCTCACTTTCTAGTTGCACAAGTCCATTTACCCCTCGTGGACATCAATTAAATTTGCGGTAACATCCTCCCGATTCAATGTTATGTTGTATCCTTCTTCTTTTCCAGCAGCTCCTTCTCGTTATATCAAATCTCCTGCCGCATAATAGCCCATGTGCAAATCCGCCACTCTCCCACTTTGGCAAAATCCATACCCTTAATCGACTACTCGACCCTTGTCATCTTATACTCCTCCTTCTAGAAATTTTAGCCACCGCCTGACACCTCCCATACATCTTTCCTCATCCTTTGCTGCTCAGCTGTTGCCTTAATAAAATCTATCTTTGGGGCACTTGAACCCATAATTTCTACTAACTTTACACCTTTTGGAAGATCATCTTTCTCATACCATCGGCATTAGAAACCCTAATTCAACCCTGAACTACTGCACCCTGTAATATCTGACAGCCGCATTTCCGATACTATTTCAAAATAGCTTGCTCCAAAGGCTAATTGTAGAAGATCGCAACACCGGCGAACTTAGTGCATTCAATTAGGACAACGACATGCCCTCATAGAAGAAAGATCCACCACTCTCGCATTTACCAAGTCTCATTACTCTACCATCCCAAATCTGTACATTCTTAGCCCGATCACCTTTCCCCTGCCGGAAATAAAATACTAAATCTCTAGATTATGCACAGAGTAAACTTCCTTTCGAGTCATTCACTGCCCCGACACGTGGGCAATATCCTACAATCATATCATTACTGCGGAACAATCGTCCATAAGCATCATGGCAACTTGTGCCTAGCCTCAGAGCCCTCAGAAGTATCGTTACTGGGCTAAAACAATAAAATATCCTTCCACAAGGCGACGATAATATCTCAGATGACTATACGGGGAGAAACATTCCGCACCATATTCATAATATCATTACAACTCTTCAATTCTCGATGAATAGCAAGCATTTTGCGTTGCATAAGATTGAGTAGGAAAGAAACAAAGGCATGAGCCTCAAAGGAATCAAATCGCACGATGAGGAATAAAGAAGGGAAGTACTCATAACAGTCCTGCAGCCTCCCGAGGATAAGTACAGACGTCTCTGTACCGATCCGCGAGACTCTACTGGACTTGCTCATGACTCGTGAGACCCTAGGAACCTAGTGCTCTGATACCATGTTGCCACGACCCAAAATCCACTAAGGGTCATGGTGGCGCCGGACACCGCTGTCAGGAAAGCCAACCAATAATGCATAATTAAATTCCAATTTTAGTATTTGCGAAAATCATTTTTCTTATACATTAAATAATAAATAATGAAATTTTACATAAATGAACATATAGTCGATAAAAAACTTAATACTGAATAATCCAAAAATTCTTCCGGAACCAGATATCACAAGTGCACGAGCAATTTCTAAAAAAAACCGAATAAGGTACAACGACTGTTCGGAATACAATTGGACAGGAAATAAATAGAATCCCGAGAGAGACTATACTAGCTGTAGGTTACCTCGAGGAAATACAGCTCACCTAGTCTCTGTGTCAATCATGCCGAGATACCACTAAGCCACTAAAGGTGCATATGCCTGTGCAACAAAATGCACAAAAGTGTAGTATGAATACGGAAACAACGTGTACTCAGCAAGTATCCCGTCTAATCTCGAAGAAGTAGAGACGAGAGGTTGACTTCAACACTTTCTAGAGGTCAGATAATAATATACTAAAAATGTGAGGAAATCATGGATTTATATAGCAGTTCTAACTCATAAAACCGAAAAACAGGTAAATACCTTTAACAAATAATAAAGGATTTTCAAGATTTACTTTTCATTATCTTATCAATTTATATCAAGCCATGAAAGGCAATATCAACTTTTAAAGTTCTCAGGCAACAATATATATCATGCGCAAATCATGCCGAGGTCGACGGCCCGCTCCAACAGACATGTAAACTGTGCACTGCCGAGGGTCGAACGGCTCGAACCATAGATGCATCTATTGCCCCGCTCGCGAACTATACTGCGATGCGGTCAACATAATATATATAAATACCATGCTCGCGAATCATACGTGCGACGCAGGTACACATCGAAATACATGCTCAAATAGCCAATTAGGAATTTTTCGGGGAACATTTATCCAAATAAAAGCCAATTCTCTTTTAACAATTTAAGAAAATAAAGTTTAATCCTTTTAAAAATTCATTTACTAATTCAATGTGATTTAAGCAGTACAAGCTGTCAATAAGATTGCAATTATTCCAAGTATAGCATGCCTTTGGGTCCTAGACTACCCGGACAATAGCATAATAGTTGCTATGCACGGTCTCTCGTCATATCGTGCGTACGTAGTCACCACAAATAGGAGCACATAACCAATTAACTCACATATGGGGACAATTCCCTCTTACAAAGTTAGAAATGAGAGTCACCTCGCTCCGAAGCCTATATTCCGATTCAAGAATGCGCTCAAAACTCCGAATTTGGAGCCGAACGATCCAAAACTATTCAAATAGGGTAAGAACTAGTCAATACATTCTTAAAAGTTCATATTCTAATCATTAAACCAATTTCTCAATCCTAAATGCAAGATTCCTAAAATTCATTCCCGGGCCCACGTGCCCGGATTCCGGAAATTTTTTTGAAGAATATTGTTACCCATAACATAAGGATCAAGAATATATGATTTTTACTCCATTCCCTAACAATTTTCGTAGTTAAATCTTGTTTTTTACCAAATTCTAGGTTTTTCATCTAAAACCCTTGATTTTCCCTAATTTTCACATGTTAATCTACCCATAATCTATGTATTTAATTTATGATGTGTAGAATTTACTTACCTCTTTGATGATGATGGAATCCCTCCTCAAATGCTCTTAAAAATTGCCTAAGGTCAAGTGGGAAATGAGGTAAATGGGCTAAGTCTCGGAATAAAAAGCCACAGCTCCAGACGCATAAGTCGCATTTGCGACTCCAGGCTCGCAATTGTGATGTCGCATTTGCGACAAAAGCTTCGAAAATGCGAAGCCTAGCCGGCCCCTGCCCTTGTCACATTTGCGATAAAAATCTTCGCAATTGTAAAGATCACAATCTCGCAATTCCTATGCAATTCCTATCCCCTATTTTGCAATTGCGAACTTTCCCCCAGCGCCCAGGCTCGCAAATGCGAACGAGACTTCGCAAATGCGAACGGGACCTCGCAAATGCAATTATACCAGTACCAGCAATCTTGTTTCTTAGCAAATCACTCCGAAGCTATCCCGAATCTCACCTGAGCCCTCGGGGATCCAAACCAAACACTCACACAAGTCTAAAAACATAACACGGACTTGCACAAAGCCTCAAATCGCATCAAACAACGCTAGAACCATGAATCGTACTCCAATCCAAGCTTAATGAACTTTAGAATTTCAAACTTCTATTTTCGATGTTTAAACCTATCAAATCACGTCCGATTGACCTTAAATTTTGCACACAAGTCATATTCGATATTACGGACCTACTCCAACTTTCGTAATCGGATTCCGACCCCGATATCAAATAGTCCACTTTCGGTCAAACTTCTCAAAAACCTTCAAATTTCTATCTTTTGCCAAATGACTCCAAAATGACCTACGGACCTCCGAATTCACTTCCGATCGCGCTCCCAACTCTAGAATCACCATACGGAGCTGCTCCCAAACTCGGAATCCCAAACGGATATCGATAACACTGAAATGCATTTCAAGACAAACTTATGAAATTTCTTCCAACATGCTAACTTCCACAATGGGCGCCAAAATACTCCCGGGTCATCCAAAACCTGATCCCGGCATATGCCCAAGTCCGGAATCATCATACGAACCTGTTGGAACCTTTAAATCCTGATTCCAAGATCGTTTAATTAAAAATCCAATCTTAGCTAATCCTTTCAACTTTAAGCTTTCAAAATGAGAATTCTCTTTCCAAATTAACTCTGAACTTCCCGAAATTCAATTCCGACCACGCGAACAAGTCATAACCCCTGAAATGAAGCAGCTCATGGCCTCAGACTGCTGAACGACGCGCTAGGGCTCAAAACGACCGGTCGGGTCGTTACATCTGCATTGAAATGCAATTTGAGGAACCAGTTTAACCTTGTACACTCATAGGCAACTACAAGCAAGAAATCATCTACGAAGGTGAGCACATCCTCTACAAAGAATGTGGAAGACTAGGACATACTATCCATCACTATCCTCACACCAAACTTGCACCAACATCTCCACATGTAGAGCACAACTTGGAAACTCCCATCACCCCCATAAATTAGTGACAAACGATTGCATTCCATAAGAAGAACAAAGCACAGGAAAGCACACCGCGACCAACAACAACAAGGAGTAGTAAAGCACCACTGGTATCACTCCATCAAGGCATCCAAAATGGATACATAAGTATAAAGGTCAAAAATTTTGAAGCGGCTACAGGTAAGTATATCCACACTCAAAAGCTCTCCTATAGATCGAAAGAAACTGATGAATCCCAGTCTCTTATTAACACCCTAATACATCCTCTCAAAAAATAAATAATTATGAACTCTACTCAAAAATAGACCCTAACATCTCTAACCAATCCTAGCTTCTCAGTAATAAATTTGAAGCTCTTTAGGAATTAGAGGAATACGAAGGGATGAACATTCCCACAGACATTCCTCTGAAACAACAAAACTTTTCCTCTCCCTCACACAAAGACCCTTCGATACAAACAAGAAACAAGGCCACATCTGCAATGCCACGTGTCCAACATGTGGCTTCGACCAATAACCATGCTCAACACTTGCATGAAAAGTTACTTCCAAATCTAGAAGCTAATGACAATTATAACTTAGACACTAATCACTCCCTGCATGCACTCAACACTCAATCTCCAAGTGATGAGTCGAACTCCATGCAATACACATGCAACCACTTGTCAGTGGACATTGTCCAAATGGACACACCTATGGACACGTCTAACCAAACAAACACCATATACTCTCACACGCCATTTTCAACCAATCAAACTCAACTTGAATATACCACAAAAGATACATAATTATTTTCCTTACCATTTCAGCAGCCCTCCAAAAATTTAATAACAAATAATTCACAACAACAAAATGCCAAATCTACTATTACCCTTAAACAAAAGATCAAGACTGGCACTACTAACTCACAAAGTGCCCAGGAACTCCTTTCAAGCTCCAACGATAAACTTCAACAATCCAAACAACCTCATGCACATTCCAAACCTAGTCTATGAAACCCAACCACAACATCCGGAACACGAACCTACCTCATGGATCGAGCAGGGTCTCCAAGGCCAAGCCTTATTCTTCTCAATGTTGATAGAGGGACATGAGGTCATAGTAATTATACAAAACCCAAACTTCCTAGCACAAGTAGTGACGGAGGGGATGCGAATGTCCATGAACAACTACATGAACTATATGTGGATGGCAAACATTCTCGATCCCCTAGCCCCAGTAATAGCTCCTGCCCTTTATCACACAATGCACAATCATTGGTTTCGCAGCACTTCAACCCCCTCCTGAACATGAACAAAATGTTAGAGCTACCTTTTTTCCCACCACAGGAGGCAACAGAAATGAACCCTCTATTCTTTCCTTGGACACCCCAACAAGCATAGCCTCCTCCTCATATGGCCCCTCCGATGGAACAAGGTCCAAATGTGGACCAAGAAGTTCAGAAGCAGAAGAAGTTGTGATCCCCCACCCTCTGGGAAGAAGCTCGTTCAGAAATCTCAATATTATAGCCCTTATGCTATTCCCAGAGAGGGAGGACAGAAATACATACTACGTCGTCCAGTGTCACTCCAAAGGTGCTCAATAGAGATAACTCCATCGATCAATGCTGCAACAACAAAATATGCAGTACTACTGAACCCCACTCTGAGGGACAGCCCCTTCATGAAGGGAAATAACCATGCAACTATTCTCCAAAATCACTCTCCTATCATGAATACACCTACTAGTATAATCATTTGGAACGTAAGAGGTGTAAATAATGCAGACTTCAGACACAACTTTAGGGATTTTACTAATAACCACAACCCTTGCATGGTGGCCCTATTGGAAACAAAAATGGACAACCATGCAACCCTTAGGGCAGACTTCAACTTCTCAGATTATATAGAAATTCCAGCAGTTGGCAGAGCTGGAGGTTTGGTGATCATGTGGGTTGACACAATGGTAGTAGTGGAACGTGTTAGGCAGACAGATCAGGAACTTCATGCTCTAGTCCAGGTATTACCAAATCACAATCCTTGGCTTTTTAGTTGAATTTATGCTAGTAACTATTTATCAAATAGGTTAGATTTATGGAATAGCCTAAAAAATATTTTTGACAACTACAAAGGACCTTGGCTAATAGGTGGTGATTTTAATGATGTCCTAAATCAAAATGAGAAATGGGGAGGCAGGAATGTTAAGAAGAATAGATCCTCCAGATTTAGGTCGTGTATAAATTACTATAATTTAATTGACCTAGGATTCAAAGGCTCTAAATACACGTGGTCTAACCATAGGAGGTAAGGTCTTATACTAGAAAGACTTGATAGATGCCTTGCAAATGAGTCTTGGCTAGAACAATACCCCTTAGTGCTAGTTACTCATCTCCCAAAGACATAATCAGATCACAATCCTTTACTACTTAGACTCACAAACAGTAGGACAATTTCTAACAAACCTTTTAGACTGAAAAAATATTGGCTAAGCCACTCGGAGTTTAGTAAAATCGTTGAGAAAAGCTGGAATAATAGAAACCTCAACGATGCCCAAATTTATTTAAAAAATAATGCAATGAATGGAGTGCTCAAAATTTTGGTAATATCTTTGCTAATAAAAAAAGGTTACTTGCTAGAATTAAGGGAATCCAAAACTTCCCTAGCTATAACTATAGCACTTACCTAAGAAATTTAGAGCATACTTTTATTAATGAGTATAACAACATCGACTGAAAGAAGATCATTGAAAAATTAGATCACGCATAGATTGGCTCAATGAAGGGGATGCAAATACTAAATTCTTTCACATATATGTCCTAAATAGGCGAAGGCATAACAGTATCTCCTTTTTTAAAGACAACTCAGATAACTGGATTACGGATAGCCAAAAAATCATTGAACACACATACCTTTATTTCAAAGATATATTCACTACCAACAATACACTATCGGAGTGGAATACTATTAAAAGTGCCCACACAAATTTTTCCAATATTGATCTTTCCTCCTTAGATAGGCCTCTAGCCACCGATAAAATCATTTCTGCAGTATACTCCTTCAAGCCATACAAAGCCCCATGATCGGATGGTATGCACCCAATATTCTATGAACATCACTGGAATATTTTGGACCCTCTGTCATACGACTATGCAAAGAAATCCTCTCTCTATCTAGAATCCCCGGGGAAATAAACCAAACCCTCTGTTGCCTCATTTCAAAATTCAAACATGCAAATAACCTTAATAACTTTAGACGAATAGGTCTTTGCAACACCATTTACAAAATAATCACCAAATAATTGTTAACAGGATCAAACCATTCCTTCCCGAATTAATTAGCCCATGCCAGGACAGTTTTTTAAAAGGTAGGAGAGCTTATGATAATGCCATTATTATACAAGAGGTGATAAACCAGTTTAAAAAAAGAAAAGGGAGGAATGGTCAGCTAATTATTAAAATAGACCTTGAAAAAGCTTTTGACAGACTAGAATGGTTGTTTGTCTACAAGGCCCTTATTTTCTTCAAATTTCCTTCAAAAATCACATCCCTGATCATGAACTGCATAACCACTAGTAAAATAGTTGTCTTAGTAAATGATGCTCAAATTAATTTCTTTGAACCATCGAGGGGGATCAGACAAGAGGACCCACTATCCCCCTATCTGTTCATCCTAACCATGAAATTGCTATCAATTTACATACATCATCAAGTGGATCTTACCCTCTGGAACCCAATTAAAATGGGACCAAAGGGACCTCTGGTATCACATATCTTTTACGCAGATGACTTGACATTCATGGCCCAAGCAAATAAAAAAACATCAATACTATTCATCAATCCTTAACAACCTTTTGTTCTCTATCAGGCCACAAAATTAACAACAACAAGTTAAAAATTCTATTCTCCAGCAATTGCTCTACTGTCATAAAAGACTATGAAATAGATCTTTTCAACATTAACCCAACCAACTAGTTTGGAAAGTATTTGGGTTTTTCAATTACCAATAACAGACTCAAACCCTCTGATTTCTAATTTGTAATTGACAATATGAGAAACAAGCTCTCTAACTGGAAAATAAATTTCCTCACTCTTGCAGGACGAGCAACCCTTGCAAAAGCTGCCTCAATGCTATCCCTAACCACAATATGAAGTACATATCCCTCTAAAAAAAAATACTTCACCAAATTAATAAAATCCAGCGAGATTTTATTTGGGGGACAAATGCTACTAAAAAGAAGATACATTATGTCTCGTGAGATGTTGTAACCCTTCCAAAAGACTTAGGTGGCCTAGGGATACCAAAGGTATGGCACAAATACTAGACCATCCTAGCAAGTCTTGCATGGAGACTATTTACCAATCCATCAACAATATGGGCATTATAAGCCTAATATTAAGAACACCTCCTTCATTTGGCAAAATGTCATGAAGGGATGGGAAATCATCAACAAAGGACTGGCTTGGGATATTGGAATTGGCAAATCCATAAACTTCTACTATGGTTGTTGGACCCTAAACAAAACAAACATCCGCTCAATCATTCAGGGTCCTTTTAACAAAAATGATAGCAACCTGACCCTTGACCAGGTGTGGGTTAACAATTAGTGGAACTGGTCCAAAATATCATTCGAACTACCCAGAAACATTATTACTGACATCACTCCCAACTCCTTCTCAAAAAAACCCCATGCAGTAGACACACTCATTTGGATGCTCAACACAAATGACACTTTCACAACCTACTCAGTTTATAAATTACTGTACCAACACATCCAAAAGACCACTGACTATGATTGGATCTGAAAACTACACACCCTAAACAAAATCAAATTTTTTCTGTGACAATGCTTTAAAAATAGGCTACCCACAAACTCCTAGCTTCGCCAAATTGGAGTCATAATTGAAAATACTTGTATGATTTGTAGGAGGGCAAAAGAAATCATAACTCATATCTTCCTACAATACACTGTAGCCCGCTCATTTTGGGACAACACAAGCCTTGGCATCAACACCGTTCCCCATAATAAACACTGGCTTTTAGCTATTAAAGATATACAAGTACCGGTTAACAATAACTCCATAACTTGGGAGGATGTTTTTCCCTTTGCAATATGGCATATCTGGTTAAATAGAAACAACAACTGCTTCCATAATTACTCAAACAACTTAAGTTATCATATGGTTAACACACGAGCCATTGAGTTTAAATTACTAGCCTCCAACTACAAATGTACAACACACAAAATCTCGATACACATTAAGTGGTACCCACCACCACCTCACAACTACAAATCAAACATAGATGCTTCCGTGGATAACCAAAACATGGAAGGCATTGGGAGTATAATAAGAAATAGTTGCGGAGACATGATTATAGGTTTTTTTTAACAAAATTAAAGCCCACAACTCTACCCATGCAGAATTGCAAGCGCTTCACGCAGGTTTGAAATTGGCACATGATGAAGGACTAGCACCACTGGAAATTGACACTGACTCAACGGACATCATCAAACTGCTTCAACACAATATATCCCCTGCCTATACTAACGCTATCTTGGAATGCATGTACTTGTTGAGAAAATTGGGAAATCATGTGGTCCAGCATAGCTTCCGTAAAGGCAACAAAGTGGCGCACTTTTTGTGTAAATAGGGTTCCAAGCAACACCTAAGCTCTACTACAACTATTTTGCACTCACCTCCGGATGCCGAATCCAGGACGACAAAAATGAAGCCTTGACTACTAGACTAGTATCTAGCTCTATATGTAATACACTAGCAGTGCTTGGAAACTTTAGTATTATCCTTACTATTACTAATAGTGATGTAATGCCACCATAACTGTTATTAATGAATTTACCCCTTTTTTCTAAAAAAAAATAAACACAATCAATCAGAAACTACAAAATGTGGTTGCAAACATTAACTATATTTGTAAAAATATCGAGCATCAAAATAGGTTGGAGTTGTTAATTTTGGCACGTTCCAGATCGTGATAAATTAGCAGTCCCTTGAATTACTTATTCATGATGAAAAGGTGCATACATTTTTAAGTGCTATTAATCTTTTCCATTACCACGTAATGTGGATATTCAAGTTGTTTTGTATTTTTTTCAACTTATACGAATATTTAATCCATTTTAATTACGGTTTTGTTAGGGTCTAGATAGAGATTTATTATGGTTTCATTTACAATTTGAACTGGGGTTAGGCAATACAAATTTTTCAGTGAAAATCTATTTTCCTTTATGATTTTATGTAAGAAATCTGCATATGGGATTAAATATATAAATAACTCAAGATTTTAATTTACATACAAGTTTATTTGTATTTCTTTGCATATTCAATTAAATCTGCTAATTTTATGAGTTTTTACTTTTGTAGTTTGGTATTAAATATTGCTTTCTTATGTTAGTTTGTGCAACTTTTACGCTTAATACATAACGAAAAGGGATTTTTTCTTCTTGGCAAATTTTCAATTCAAACGGCTAAGTCATTATCAGAGAGTTTCATCAAATTGTGTCTATGCTACCAAGATAAAAAATTTATTCATCCAGTTTATTATGACTATTAGCGATAGTTTTCGCATGCCTACTGATGCATTAGTATGTTGTGGGTTTTTACAAACAAAATAATGCATAATCTTTATATAACATGACCTCCTACTAACTTAAATTTCTTTTTGTTTTAGGAAGATCGAATGTATGCAACTGTTGGACGGTCCGTTATACGTATTTTTAAAATTTTCACGACCCAAAATCCACTAAGGATCGTGATGCCGCCGGACACCGCTGTCAAGCAAGCCAACCAAAATATTTAATTAAATTCTCGTTTTAAATATTTCCGAAATTACTTCTTTTATACATTTAAACAATACTTAATAAATTTCACTGAATAAATAATGAAACATGTAACAATTTTTAAAATTCTGAATAAACCCATAGACATTCCAGAACCCAGTGTCACAAGTGCATGAGCTATTTCTAGGAAGCAATACAATACGACAACCGTCCGGAATATAAATTGGACAGAAAGTAAATACAATACGCTGAAAGAGACTATACTAGCTATGGATCGCCTCGAGAAATGCAGCTCACCTAGTCCCCGTATCATCCGTGCTGCTATGCCCAGTAGACCACTAGAAGTACATGTGCCTGTGCAACAAAAATGCACAGAAAGTGTAGCATGAGTACAAAAATAACGTATACTCAGTAAGTATCCCGTCTAATCTCGAAGAAGTAGAGACGATAGGTCTATTTCGACACTTACTAATGGTCTAGTAATGTTATATCAATAATATATTAAATCGTTGATTTTTTATAAACATGATTTCAAACCAATAGAATGAAGCAAGTAAACAATTCTTTTTCTAATAGGAAATTTCCAAATTCCTTTTTGTCATTTATACAAATATTCTCAAGCCGGGAAGAGGCAATAATAACTTTAATAAGTTCAAGGGAAGCAATACAAGCATGCGCAAAATATGCCGAGGTCGTACGACCCGATCCAACAATATTTAAATTGTGCACTGCCAGAGGGTCGAATGGCGTGAACCATAGATGCATCTATTTAATCTACCGAGGCGTTCGGCCCATTCTAGAATTTAAACACACATACACAATCAATCAAGAAGTCATCAGGAAACAATTATCCGAAGAAAATCGATTCTCTTTTTAACAATTTAAGAAAATGAAGTTTAATCCTTTAAGAAATTCATTTACCAATTCGATAGGGTTTAAGCAATTCAACTGTCAATAAGATTACAGATATTCCATGTATAGGATGTTTTTAGGTCCTAGACTACTCGGACTTACACACATTAGTAACTACGCACGGATTCTCATCACCTCGTGCATACGTAGCCCCCACAAATAGGAGCACATAATCAATTATTTTACCTAAGGGGACAATTCCTTCTTACAAGGTTAGAAAGGAGACTCACCTCGCTACGAAGATCTATAACCGGTATTCCACGCCCTTCCGAAGACTCGAATCGATGCTAAATGCTCCAAAGCTAGCCAATAATTATGCAAATCAATTAATATATGCTTAGTTACTCATTACAATCCAATTTAAAATAATTCCTAACCCCGATCTAAAAGTTTACAAAAATCCCCTAGGCCCCACATGCCCGAATTCCGAAATTTTTTCAAAGAACAAGTTTACCTATAACCCCACGAACTCAAATATAAAATTTTGCCTCAATTTCATACCCAAAATTGTGGTCAAATTCCAAGAATATCAATTTCTAGGTCTTTCCACCCCCAAATTTATACTATTTTTTCATGTTTAATTCTGTGTATAGACCATGTATTTAACCCATAACTAGAACAAATCACTTACCTCATGATATATGACGAAGCCCCCTCTTCAAAAGCTCCAAAAATCGCCCAAACCGAGTGAAAAATAGGTAAAATGAGCCTAAACTCGATTTTTAAAGATAGCTCACAGCCTCCAGTCCTTTCTCACCTGCGGTCTATTGACCGCTTCTGCGGTCCCCCGGGTGCGGACCAATCGCCCCTTCTGCAGTCTTCCTCCAAGCCTTCACCTTCCGCATCTGCGCTTCTCCTTCTGCAGGTGCGGTCCTGCATCTGCAGAAAAATGACTGCATTTGCGGTCCTAACCTAGCCGTCCATTTTCGCTTCTGTGGCACGAAGGCCGTTTCTGCGGCCCTAGTTTTGCAGGTGCGGTTACACCAGCAACCAGCAACTTCAGCCTTCTCCAAAATTTTATTTTCGATCCGTTAACCACCCGGAATCTAACCAGGCCCCCGGGACCCCAACCAATCATACCAGCCAGTCCCAAAATACATTACGAACTTGTTCGAGGCCTCAAATCACATCAAACAATGCTACAATCATGAATCGACCTCCAATCCAAGCTTTATGAGCTTTAGAATTTCAAACTTCTACTTTCGATGTTTAAACCTATCAAATCACGTCTAATTGACTTTAAATTTTGCACACAAGTCATGTTCGACATTACAGACCTAGTCCTACTTTTGGAATCAGAATCCGACCCCGATATCAGAAAGTCAAACTCTCGGTCAAACTTCTCAAAAACCTTTAAATTTTTATATTTAGCCAAATGACTTCAAAATGACCTACGGGCCTCCGATCGCGCTCCCAACTCCAGAATCACCATACGGAGCTACTCCCAAACTCGGAATCCCAAACGGACATTGATAACACTAAAATGCACTTCAACCCAAACTTATGAAATTTCGTCCAAAATACTAACTTCCACGATAGGCGCCAAAATGCTCTCGGGTCATCCAAAACCCGACCCGAACATCCTAAATCGTCATACGAACCTGCTGAAACCTTCGAATCCTGATTCCGAGATCGTTTACTCAAAATTTTGATCTTAGCTAATTATTTCAACTTAAAGCTTTGAAATTAGAATTTTATTTCCAAATCAACTCCAAACTTCTCGAAGTTCGATTCCGACCACGCGTGCAAGTCATAATACCTGAAATGAAGCTGCTCATGGCCTCTAACTGCTGAACGACATGCTAGAGCTCAAAATGACCGGTCAGATCGTTACAATAATAAAAATACAAGAAATGAGATTATATGTTATGAAGAATTTTGTAGTTTGACAAACGATATGAAATTTAAGGTCAACAAGCATAATAACTGAAATGAAACTGCTCATGACCTCTAACTGCTGAACGACACGCTAGAGCTCAAAATGACCGGTCGGATCATTACAAAAATAAAAATACAAGAAATGAGATTATATGTTATGAAGAATTTTGTAGTTTGACAAATGATATGAAATTTAAGATCAACAAGCATAAACTGGAACTAAAGTTTTCTCATATGAGGGATGTGGTTAAAATTAATGTCCTGCAGTTTAGTTTGAATATCTTCAACTTTAAACCTTATGAGAATTTTGATAGGATTGATAGGTTTTCAATATCTTTGCCTTGTGTTTTGATGATCTAACAAACTTAAAATCAAGAACCACATAGGGAACCTGACTCACTTGGATTACACTACATCTAACGGATTCCAGCCAAATGTTAACTTGCTACAGTTTCAGGAGGTAGGAACCCAGACAAGGACCTGTTACTCTTATGGGTTCCTCACGGCAGTACAAAGTCAATTGGAGACAGCTGGAAATGAAGATTATGCTGCACTGCACTGTTTCCAATGCCCACTTATTCTCTGACCAACTCAAGTGCTCACATCACTTCAAGTGATCATTCTCAAGAAGTACGTATAATGAGTCTATACAAAGCATCATTCAAGTTACTCAACTCAAGACAATCTGGGTGGTGTGCACAAGAACCAGATCAGGAACTTGATCCCTTGGTACTTCTCTGACAGAAGTCCAAGTCAACTATACAGTTGGAACGCAACTGAGTGATTGATCGCAACTATACAAAGAGGAACACAACAGGTACCTGGTCACTTAGGGTTCTCTGACAAAAGTACAAGTCGACTACAGCTGGAAAGCAATTGCAGAAAGTGACTGACTGCAGCAGTGCAACAGACAATGCAGCAGACAGTGCAACAGTCACTTCCCATTGAGATTGGACATCACTAAGGATGTCTTGTGTAGTATAAACCTTATGCAATACACAAGTTGCAGGTTCCAATGCTTAAAAACTCAGAAAAGTAAAATATTCTCTCAAGTGTTCAAGAACCTCTCTCAAGAACAAAGCTGCTGCAAGATCAAGGACCTGATCCAAGATTGAAGACATTTTAAGTCCTTAGGTTTGTAGAGTCTTTGTAATTTGTTCTTCATTGTAACTCCTCTCCAGCTTTCTTAGAAGCATTAATTAGGTTGAGTCATAATAAAAATCCTTTGTAACTGTAGGGTGACAAAGTGGCTTGTGGTGGAAACATCACAAGTTAGTCAAAGCCTTTATAACCATAGTGTGACAAAGTGGCTTGTGGTGGAAATACCACAAGTTAGTCAAATTCTTTGTAACTAGGATAGTTATAGAATGGCTTGTGATGAGAGCATCGCAAGTTAGTTGAAGTCTTTGCAATAGAGTTATTGTAAAATGGCTTGTAATAGGGAGATTGCAAGTTAGTGAAGTTAAAAACCTACAGGTGTAGGTCGTGGTTTTTTGATCCCCTTGTGTGGGATTTTTTCACGTAAAAATCCACGGCCTTATTTACATTCAGCTTTACTAGCATTCACAATGAAACCCGATAAAGGACCAGGTACTCTGCTATTGGGTGGACTCACACAAACTTAGCACTGCATCAAACTGATATAGGACCAGATCCATATACAGTTTGGTTCATCAGTACTTTCAGCGGAAACACATAGAGAACCCGATTCTCTATACAGTCTGGTGGATGCCAAGTCTCTAACAAGTGGTATCAGAGCAGGTTCTTCCTATTAGGCTAACACCTAGGAAGGATCCTCATCGCTGCTCCACCAACTCTTGAAAGGAGAAAATCAAAGAAGGAAAAGTACTAGGTACTTAACGCTACTAACAATGATTTGAGTGAGGAAGACAGTTACATGGCTTACTTAACCAAAAGATTTCAGAAGATGGTCAGAAGTAATAGAGAAGTGCTAGAAAGGGACAGCTCTAACAGATCAAAGAACAATAATCTTTGTTACATGTGCGGAAAGGGTGGACACTTCATAAAAAATTGTCCTCTCTTGAAGCAAGAATTCTCCAAGAACTTCAAGAGAAAAAGATCAGCTCAATATGACTCAACCTTTGCATTAATGGCACAACCAGATGATAATGAAGACGATGACAACAAAGAGGTAATTTCAGGGATGTTTAGAGAAATTTGAACTCCTATTCTCCAAAAAAACTCATGTCTTTAGCTAATGTATTAATCGATGCCTTCCATAGATTTCATAGTTATCTGAAATCTGAACCCCTGTTCGCAATTTCCACATCTGAGACCTGCAACTCTTATACTTAGACGAATTTCAACCCATTTTCACAACTTTTCAAAACACAAACTCCATAAGGCGATTTTTCAAGAACAATTATTTTTCTAAATTGATTGTAAGTTAATTTTAACTCATTTTCTTCAATCATTAACATCTTTTAACATAATTTTCACTCAAAATCAATGATTTTCATGGAAAAATTGGGTGTTTTGGGTAAAACTTAGGTTTTTCAAAATTTGGGAATTTGGACCTCGATTTGAGGCCCGATTTCAAAACAAATCATATATTTGGGTTCGTGGGGGAATGGGCGATCGGATTTTGGTTCGAACCTCGGTTTTTGACCATGTGGGCCTGGGAGTGATTTTTGACTTTTTGGGTAAAACATTGATAAATCCATTTTCATGCATTCGAATTGATTCATTTAGCATTTATTGATTTAATCAAGCAACTTGTGGCTAGATACGAGCGTATTGGTGGTGGAATCAAGGGGTAAATCGATAATTGAGACGTGAATTGTGTTCGTGGAATCTAGATAAGTATGTGGTCTAACCCTAGCTTGAGGGATTAGGAGTCGAGTCCTATTTGCTACGTGGTAAATGTTGAGTACAATGTATAGGCATGGTAACGAATATCTATACGTTGGTGTCTAGCATTCCTGTGAGTCTTTATATTGTGATTATCATGACTTCATTGTATCTTTCATGCCTTGGTGATGGTTTCTATTTGTTGTGTAAAGTTGAGGGAGGAATTGTGACCTATAAACATTGAGGAGCGTTGGCTCGAGTGGTATAACGAATTGTGAAAGTATAAGAGGTAATTGAACCCTTTGGAGCATTGGCTCAAGTGGTAAAGTGAGTTGTGATGTAAAAATGGAAAAGAGAAAAAATTACTATATTACCTCCCTTACTGGGATATTTTTGTTGTTTTGATATTGTCCCTTGCCGGGACTTGTTGTTGAAATATTGTTCTTACCAGGATTCTTGTTGTAATTTTATTATTTCCTTGCCCTATTGTTTGTGATTGTTGTTTGGGTGAGGAAGAGAGTTAAAGTACAAAGAGTGATATCGTGCATTGTTTTTGTGAGGAAAGAGTGTTAAGTACGAAGGGTGATGCCGTGTATGATTGTGAGGAAAGAGTGTAAAGCACGAAGGGTGATGTCGTGTTGCACGATGTATTATTCTGTGTCGATTATATTAATTATATATGACGAAAGAGAATAAAAGCACGAAGGGTGATGACGTGAATATTTTTATTACATGATTGCTTTGGTGAGGACGAGAGTAAAAGCACGAAGGGTGGTGCCGTGCATTTGTTGATTTCTGGTTCTTTGCTGACATCCGAGATATATTGGTTCTTTCATTTACTTGTTGTCCTTCTATTTGGAATTGATATCTCCCCTGTAGCATGCTACCCCTCCCATACTTGACTGTTTATTTATGTACTTCTTTTTCGCTGTATATAGTTGAATTGCACAGGTTTATGTTGTAGTCTTGTCTAGCCTCGTCACTACCTCGCCGAGGTTAGGCTAGGCACTTACCAGCACATGAGGTCGATTATATTGATACTACACTCTACACTCTTTTGTGCAGATCCCAGTGCTGTAGACTTCGGACAGTAGATCGGGTGGTTACCTTCAGTCCATGCGGAGATCCAAGGTAGACCTGTAGGCGACCGCAGGCCCTGGCGTCTCCTCTATCCTTAATTTCCTGTTTCATTTCTTCGATTCAGAGACAGTGTATCTTTTACTTCAGACTTTATATTTAACACTCTTAGATCATTTGTGGTACTGTGACGCCACTTCTGGGAGGTTGAGATTCAAACTATTGTAATAGACATGTTTAAATATTTTAGTACTTACTTCCGCTTATTCTAAAATTTTTGTTGTTTACACGTTATTGTTTTATAAATGATAAAGAGTATGGTAAAAAGGTAGTTAGTTCAATAATTGGCTTGCCTAGCTCACATTAGTAGGCGCCATCACGACTCTCAAGGGTAGGAAATCCGGGTCGTGACAAGCCAAAAGGAAGTTAAAATAAAGCCACTTGGCAATTTTAGGATAACATTAATAATTAAGAATTATAAATGGAAACATAATTAATGAAAGTAGTTTAATAAATCTTATACATAATCCAAATAGATCTTAGACAAATCCAATCTTTATATCTATATTTATATTTATATTTATATGTGTATCTATATCTATATTTATATCTATATATTGATCCACTCATCGATTTTCTTCTATATTAGCTAGAAATATGGAGGTAAAAAATTAATTAATAAATTAGAATAAAAAAAATATAAGACGTAAATTGAGAAAATGACTATTTATAGGTTGAAGCTATAAAATAAAGCTAAAATTTACTTAATTGAGTTTAAAAATTAAATAAAATTAAGCAGCAAACTAAGATCTTACATAAAGTATATAAATTATTTATAAGGTAAAAACAATTAAATAATTAGTAAAACAATATTTTTTTAACAAGAATAATAAAGCCATATTAATATTGATAAATCATGCAAACAAATATTTTATACGTAAATATTACTACAATATTTAGATATAGTGTGTTTAAATAATTAAGAAAATATTTTTTTATGATTAATATTTGAATTGAGTGCAGTTAGTTTAAATTTGAAGGCATAACATATTCTTTTAAAATGCAGTCCAAATTAGAAAATCGAATAATAAAAATATTTAAATTTGAGATGAGAAAGTTTTTAAATATTTATCTATATTATATTAGAAAGAATATGGTAGATGTCACACCTATTCAAGATAAACTTGCACTTTTCAAGAGTAAAATTAATTTGACAAGAACTAAATCCAATTCCCATTCGTCAAATATTCACTACCACAAATCAGAGAATGTTCATAACAGTCGATGTCAATAAACCATGAGCATAATTGATACATGCTATCTTAGAAGAACAAATGAAGCATTTACCAAGCAATATAGCAAATCGGGACAAAATAAAACCTGAAGTGCAGACCTTAAGTAGCTTTAAATTTCTTCAATATTTGACTAAATACAGAGCTTCCAATGAACTGAAAATCAGCAACTCAAATGGAACTTCCGATCCAGACCTCAAAAACCTGCCGGAACCGCGATAAAATTCAACAACGGACCTCGTCGTGAACTCAAACCACTCAAACAAACTCCATTCTCGAGAAGCGAAAATCTGAAACTAGGGAGATAAAATAGAATTATTTAGGTGCTCTGTTTTATAGTCGTCTTGTGAGTTCTACATCAGGGAAATCTCAAAGTGTGTGTGTGTATCTGGGTGTTCTTGTGTGTGTGTGTAGCTATCCAGAGACAAAGATCAGAAATTCACTTCCCCTATTTTGTCGTTCCCCTCCATCCTCTCATTTCGAGCTTCTTTCGTTTCCCTTAGGGATTTTAGGTTATCACTTCATTGAAGAAGAAGAGAAATGGGGGCCCTTTTGGTTACAGCGGCGGGTGCCCTCTTTTCCTAGGGGTTTTGGTCTCCTTTTTTTCAGCTCTTTTGGCATTAATTTATATGTAGAGTCTAGGTTTAGGTGCATTTTTATGTATTTGCAAATTAGTCCCTAAGTCATTTTGTGTTAAGTCCTTAGGGTCTTTTTATTTATTTTGTTTTTCCTAAAGAAAAGTCTAGAATGGTCCCTAGACTACACAATGCCTTTTTTTAAAATAAGATAGAAATATTACAACATGCCAAAACTAGTCCTAATTAACTAAACTAAACATTAAAATATTTTTGTATTTTCAAAATTATATAAAGATGAAAATAAGATACTATTTTTTTTTTGTATTTTTTCAAATTTATGAAAAATACATAAAATAAAATATTTTTTTTAATTTTTATTTCTGGTAATAAAATAAAGTAAAAGAGTCAAAATGAGTTGAAATAGCTATATTAGGCCCAAATTAAATATTTACGGGCTAAAATACAGAAAATCTTGGGGAGGGTCAAAAAATCACATGTCTACAGCTGCCCCTCTTTGACTGGAAAAGCGAAGTGTTTTCAGACAAAGAATGACTAGACAGGTTTTTTGACCCGACCCTTATTTGGAAAGACTAAAACTAAAAGTAAAGGGGAATGTGACCGAGCCCTGGTATCTGAGCTGCCTACATATCCTTAGCTATAAAGGAATCATGCCACGTGTAGTTCAGAGATGAGTGAGGTGATGGAGTATGCCGAGGTGGAGAGCCAGTCGAGGTGCCATTCCGCCGAGGTTCCGGTCCACGGTCCTGTTATTACATCAAAAATCAAAACATGAAAAAGACTAGCTAAGACTGTCAACTACGAGTTACAAGATTCCTATCTATAAGTCTTCTGAAGCTTGATCTTGAGTCTTGTGTGATTCTTCATGCAGACTTTAGATTTGAACCTTGATGCTTGCTAGTTGCAGGTGCTAGTTCATCCTTCTTCAGCTTTTCGGATCAAGACCAGGTATGCAGTGCTTGTGACCTCGGCCATGTCTTGAGCAACCCACATCTTTCATCAACTTCTGCGTTTGGATTAACTTATTGTCTTTCTCTTTTTTTTCTTTTTATTTATTGTGACTAACTTCTGTTGATCATCTCGGACTGTTGACTCGCATTCTTGCCGCGAGCTTCTTTTGTTGCTGACTTGCATTACATTCTGAATTGAATTCCCTTATCTCCAGGTAGGCACCTGATTGTCAATATTCGAACTGTCTTTCTTTGAACCTTGCTGCTTTCCCTTGAAATTTGTGCTATCTTCTTTTGAAACTTGAATTGCTTTCCCTTTGTTCTCTAGGTGGGCGCCTGATTAATGAACTTGAACCGTCTTCCTTTGAACATTGTTGCTTTCCCTTGAAACTTGAATTGTCTTCCCTTGTTCTCCAGATGGGCACCTGATTGCTGAAACTTTCTATGTTCCCTTGCTTTCCATGTGGGTACCTGCAATCAAAACAAACAAAACAAACGAAATTTTCTACCCCAGTTTGCACTAGGAAGATTTGTGAGTTGTTAGCAAAATTGTAAACCACTTATACTATTGATGCAATGCTGAGAGTAAACAAAAGACTAGACTAGGATATGCGTCTCCTACGAGCAAAACCAAGAAACTTTGACTAGCAAATGTGTCTGCTAAAATAAAACCTAAATGAACCAAACTAGGAAGTGCGTCTCCTAGGGGTGAATTCAATGACCAAGACTAGGAAGTGCGTCTCCTAGGGGTGAATTTAAATGACCAAGACTAGGAAGTACGTCTCCTAGGGGTGAAATCTCAATTTAAGAATTGCGTCTCCTACAGGTGTATTCTGAAAGACCCAGACTAAGAAGTGCATCTCCTAGGGGTGAAACCTCAATGACTCAAACTAGGAAGTGCGTCTCCTATGAATGAAATATCAATTTAGGAAGTGCATCTCCTATGGGTGAAAATCAACTTAGGACGTGCGTCTCCTAGGGGTGAAACTTCAATGACCCAAACTAGGAAGTGTGTCTCCTATGGGTGAAAATCAACTTAGGACTTGCGTCTCCTAGGGGTGAAACTTCAATGACTCAAACTAGGAAGTGCGTTTCCTATGAATGAACTATCAATTTAGGAAGTGCGTCTCCTACAGGTGTAACTTCAATGACTCAAGCTAGGAAGTGCGTCTCCTATGAATGAACTATCAATTTAAAAAGTGCGTCTCCTGCAGGTGTAAATCAACTTAAGCTAGGAAGTGCGTCTCCTATTAATGAATTATCAATTTAGGAAGTGCGTCTCCTACGGGTGTAAATCAACTTAGGAAGTGCGTCTCCTATGGGTAGAATCTCAATGACTCAAACTAGCAAGTGCGTCTCCTATGGGTAAAATCTCAATGACTCAAATTAGGAAGTGCGTCTCCTATGGGTAAAATGTCAATTTAGGAAATGCATCTCCTACCACAAAATATTACTTGAAAAACTTAGACTAGGAAGTGTGTCTCCTAGGGGTAAAACCTCAGTGACTCAAACTCATATGATCCAAACTAGGAAGTGCATCTCCTAAGGGTAAAATCTCAGTTTAGGAAGTGCGTCTCCTACAACAAAATATAACTTGAAAACCCAGACTAGGCAGTGTTTCTCATAGGGGTGATGTGTGATCTTCTAAATAGCCTTTGCGTAAGCAGAATTGGCGCATTACACCTGAAAATTTCCAGCTTCCAAGCTTTGTATCTGAACATAGCTTTCATCCCTGTTTCAGACAAAGAAAACTTGTGAGTTTAAACATGGTGGTTGGTTTGTGGCCTTGACTTTGAGGGAGATTGCTCCTTCACTTGACGTGATAACTTTGATTTCACCTTGAAAGACATTGCTTGCTTATTGACTAACCAATTTCTCTGTCACCCATATCACAGAAAATACCTCTTCTCCATCTAAACCCAATACCTTTTATCTGTTGCATTGCTCATGAACTGACACTTACCAACCTTTTTGTTTCACATGAATCCCAAAGTGCGTAAATTGCTACCCACTCAGTGCATATACTGTTCTTTCTTGACTTAAACCGCTGGCCTTGGCCTTGGCCTTGAGGTCTATTGCTCCTTCACTTGCCATGATAACTGATTCCCACTCGAAGACCTTGCTTGTTTATTGACAAACACTTTCTTTCTTACGCTTAACATAGAAAATACCTCTTCTCCGTTCAGACCCAATACCCTCTATCTGCTGCATTGCTCATGAACTGACATTTACCAACCTTTGCATCTCACATGAACCCCAAAGCACGTCAATTGCCACCCCCCAGTGTGTATGATGTTCTCTCTAAACCACTGGTCCTGTCCTTCAGGTCTACGGCTCCCGCATTTGCCATGATAACTTTGATTTCTGCTTGAAAGGTCTTACTCATCGCTACCAAGCCTTCGTATTTCACAAGGATCCCAAAGCATGTTGACTGTTACCGACTCAATGTGCTTGTTGTTCTTTTATGACACTTTGATGCGCTAGCCAGATTCCTTTTTGTGCAATTGGAAAGCTGGTGGCAAATTTTGAAGTTATTTCTTACTTGTTCTGACCAAACAGACTTAGGAAGAGGAAGTAAACAAGACAAAAGACACAGAATAGAGGGCAATGGAAAGAGATGATTCCTAACAAGAAAACTACAAAGTAGAAAGTAATCGGATGTGGATACCAGCTCTAATGACCATGACATGCACCTGCGGCCTATTCTGTTAAGCAAATATGATGTTCAACTCCTGTTATACCCCCGTGAAACTGGGCTTCGATGCTCCGTCGTTAGTCATCTTTCACAATCTCCGTCTGGTGATTTCCCATCTAATTCTCAATCCTTATTCGACTTGTAGTGCCCGAAGTGTTTTTACCATCAAACTTCTCTCATTTTTTTTCTTTCTCTCAACTTACAGTTGCCTCAAGGTGCTCGTGAAGGTTTTCACCAATAAGACTCTCTCATTTTTTATTTCTCTCAGCTCCCGTCGCCTTACGGTGCCTGTGAAGGTTTTCACTGATAAGACTCTCTCATATTTGTTTTCCTTGTTCAGAATGAAGTGTTGCCCTTGATATAAATCACCTCTACTTGCTTGGCCTGGCATCTCTCGACGACTGGTCAGAAGATCTTCCTTTAGACCGTAATGTGGGCTTTTGGATAGGGTTAGAAAGAAAGGGTATCAAAATGATCAAAATAACTCAAATGGGTTCAAAATTACAACTTTTAAAATCACATTTCTTTCGAAAACCACAACTTCTGCCCTAGTTTCTTTGCTTGGGGACTGTTGGATTTTATTTTGATGGGACCGAACCGTGAGGCTGCCTACGTATCCTTAAAAGGAATCAGGTCGAACGTAGTTCATGAAGGTCTTTTTCTTTTCTTTTCAATTTTTTTGTTTTCTTTTTCTTTCTTTTTCCCTTTTTGTTGTTTTGTTGTTTTTCTTTTTCTCTTTTTCTTCTTTTTTTCTTTTTCTTCTCTCTTTTCTCTTTGTTTTTTCTTTCTTTTTTCATTCTTTTCTTTATCCTTTCTCTTTTTACTTTACTTATCTTTTGCACTTGCATTTCTGAACTTCGCTACTGATTCTAAAAGAGGGGTATGAAATAAAATAAATAAGACTCAAAGGGGTAGCAAAGGATAAAGTATTTAGATAGCAGCATAAAATGCCTTCGTCATTCCAATCTTCAAAACATGCCAAGTTCCAACAATACAATTAAACAAACCAGGAAAACATTTGTAACTTCTTGATTGTATTAGACTTGATAACCATATTCGTGCATTTGCCTCCTACATCTGTTGAATACAAAGCACCATTGGACTACACTCTCACTTTCCTTACCATGAACGGCCCCTGATAATTGGGCAAACTTGCCTTTGGCTTCAACCTGATGCGGCATGATGCATTTCAATAGGGTTTCTCTATGTTCTATCTGCCCCAGTTTCACATGGTTCGGACTTTAAATGATCTCAAAGTGTCCAAATATGTACTTGTTTCCCTCAAATGTCCCTATCATCTTCAGAATTGTTTCATCGCTTCATGAGTAAACTAACTTTTAAGACCAGGCCTAGAATTTTACATGCATGTCATGCCACTAGAACCAACATTTAGACAAAAGACAAAATGGAAGGATAGAAGAGAAGCAAACAAAGAAAATGATTAGAAACTACAAAAGACAGGAAATTGCATTAGACAGACGGTGAAATGGTTCAAATAACAAAGCAAGTACACAAACTGGGGTACAACCCTGAAACAAACCTAGACAGCACTAAATGAGCTACTACGACTGGACAAACAAGGCAAAATGAAAGGATAGAAAGGGTTTGTCAACAAACAATATCCGGATTACAACCCTAAAATAACCCGGACAACAGAAATGACAACAAAATAAACCACCAAAACTCCACTCCGACTGACCAAAAAATGGAGCGTCTTCCCAATTACCAAACACAACATCTTAGCCACTGAGTTTCGCATCAATATTTCCAAGACCATTATCAACTTTAATCAACCAGTTCCCAAGAGGATTGGCATGCTCCATGTCACTGTCATTGACCACAACTACCCCTTATTGAATCGTTCTTTCTATTTACCTTTTCAAAGAGCGACAATCTTCAATGCTATGCCACTGGACATTAGAGTGGTACATGTATCGAATAGCAGGATCAAAGCCTTTCGCATATGGGTTTGGAGTATAGCCGAGGTGCGGTTCAATCAGGCCAAAATGCTTTAACTTTTCAAACAAACTTTTGTGGGATTCTCCAATGGGCGTGAAATTATCTTTTTGCCTTTGTTTCCCTCCATACCTCAGTTTTCTAGGATTGTTGGATGCTTGAAAATGCTATGAAGGCACACGTGAATTTTGGGATGCTGGTGCCCGCTGTAGGGAGTGACCTGGTGGTCGGACATATGGCCGGATGTTGTTCGGCGGATAATACTGGGGTGGTTTATGTGGAGTTTGGGGATGTTCACGGGGTCGGTATTGAGGCTAAAAGCATTTAGCAAGAATGACCACCAGACCCTGTCATCGACGGGGCTCAGCGATATCTTTTCTATCAATGGGAGGACCATCCCGAGCAACTTGTTCGTTCCATCTAAGCCAAAAATCCTTAAAACTTTCCTTGGGTTTCTTTTCCATCTGAGACAGGGAGGAGCTATCTGAGACAGTCTCTGTATTATACTGAAAGTGTCGCACAAAATCTTGAGCCATGTCGCCCAATATAGGCCACTTACCGACATCTTGACGATTATGCCATTCCAAAGCTGCCCCAATCAAGCTCTTACTCCAACACTTCTCATTTCACTGCAATAAACCATCAGGCGGGCTACCGGATCTCCACACTCATCATACAAGTTAAATTTTGGCACTTTAAACCCCGAGGGCAGGCGAACGTCAGGGGACACAGACAATTCTTTGTAAGACATGTTACCCTGGCCTCCCACTCCTTGTTTGTTCTTTACGGACTGTTCTATGCCTTTCAGCTTCTTGGATATCTCATCTCGCCCTTCTTTTCCTGTGACTTTTTCATGTTCAGCATAAAGCTCATTCTTGTATGAGTCAGGAACCTTGTGGGCAACCTCTGCGAGGTAGTATTGGACATCATGAGCTTTGAGTGGATATTTATTGTTGGGAATAGTGGATATGATAGGAGGGCAATTTTGGGGAGAGCTAATTGGAGGATGAGTGATGGAGCTACTAGGACGGTTGGGAAAGTTGTGATAAACGGGTGGATCTGGAGAGTATGGGGGATCATCCGACACTATGACCGGATTTTGGGTAAGGGTAGCATTTAAGAAGCTAGGTGGTGGTGGGGGTGGTGCCTTCCCAGTCATCCAGGCCTGATACATGTCCATCATGTGTTGTCTTAACATCCTCAGCCAAACCAGTGTCCTGTTCAACCAACTGATTTTGGGCACCGGTATCAACCAACCCAAGTTTGTTGTTGTCTGCCATTGCCTTTTGATCTTATGTTGTGGAGAGGAGTTACTACTTCGAGAACCACAAACCAACCACCTTTCTGCTGTGAAGATATCAAAGGAACAAAATTGGGTCATCCCATTAGTGTTAGGGCATTTAACAGCAAAAATATCACATTGCATGCAATGCACCTAGCAACAATTAATGCTTCTAGAATGACTTCGAGGGTCGTAAGGTCACTTGGCATCATCCCAATTTGTTCATTTCAATCCTTTCTTTTCTTTGCTTTTCTAGCACTTGCTAGCTCGCTCATTTTCTTTCCCCTTTTTTCTTTCTGACTATCGCTCTTTTCTTCCTTCTCGTGTCTCACATCCCACAATTCTACCTCTTTTTTTTTCCTTTCCTTTATCTTTCTTTTTCCATTTTTTCCTTTTTTCTCTTTTAATAATAAAAAAAATTTGATCGAACCCTATATAGGTTGCTTACGTATCATGACCCCGCATGAATCAGATCTTTGCGTAGTTTTGGAAGATCGGGAATAAAGTAAACAAAATGACCTTTTTTTTTTACCTTAATGACTACTCTGATGAGAAAAGAGAAATAAAAGAAGCAAATCTTTTTCTTTCTTTTTTTGAGTTTTTTAGACTTAATGTTCTATGACCTATTCTAAACTCAAGCTTAACGGGCATGTTTTTTTTTCCTTTTGAAACAAATACTCTATTAAGAAAAAAAATATCCTAGAAGAGAAAAAATATTTTTTGATTCTTTTTTCTTTTTATTTTTTTTAAAGAAGAAAATCTAAAGAATAAACCACAGAAATATATTTTAAATTTTCATTTGATATCCTGATGCAATATTTCGAAACAAGCAATGAAAAAGATAAAACAAACTGTTTTTTTGGATTTCAATTTTGATTGCCTAAATAAGAAATTCTAATGATAAACAAAAGATAAAGTATTTTTTTTTCTATGTACAATATCCTAAAGTTCTAATGAAAATAAAAAGAATTTTTTATTTTTCACTAATTTCCTAAAGAAACACCTCAAAAGAAAATCTTTTTGGATTTTTGAGATTAATACCTTAAAGAAAACTTTTTAAAAAGGTACTAAAAGAAAATTCTCTTATTTTTTTTTGAATTTTTTAGTCTTAATATACTAAAGGAAATATAAAAATAATTTTAAAAAAATAATTTCTAGATACTAATTTCCTAAAATAAAACCACCCCAAACTTTGTTTTCTTCTTTTTTTTTTTCTCTTGATTTCTAGGAGTAGTATTTCTAAAGAAAAATTTAACGGAAATATAAAAACACAAAATATCATTTTTTGGATTTTTGAGTTACACCACACCTTTTCAAATACAAAATAGAAAGTACAATAACAAAAACTTGTCATTACTGTACAAAACTAGAAAGTAAAAGACGATATAAAAAAAATATACTCAAAAATAAAATTAAAAAATAAAAATAAAAAAAAATCTCCTTAACCAACTCCTGAACACAGTGGTCCTGGGGGTATCTGTCCTGCTCAAATTTCGGTAAGTGGATCCACACCTGTATGAGAAAACTTAAATCAATACTGTGTGAGACAATAACATTCCCTATTAGGCACATGCAAGACATGGTTACGATTATTTTTGCAAGATGACTTATTTAGCTAAAAGGTGGCTAGGAGTGCAAAATTTGGCTAAGACCCTGCAAAGCCAAGAACCTAAGATTTACTAGGAAGACCGGACCCTATGTGGGTTGCCTACGTATCCCGCCTCGGGAAACGAGAATCAGGTTCGCGTAGTTCGGGCATATTGGATACGATTGAGAATTTTAGAAAAATAACTAATTTAGAGAAAATATATTTTTTTTTTGTCTTTTCCTTGAAAATGATGAAACATGCAAAAAAATTTGGAATTTTCTTTTCCTTTTTTTTATTTTTGATTTTTTTGAAAAATGATAAAAAGTGCAAAATCTTTATTTTTTTGAATTTTTCAAGCTCTTTTCTTATTCAACAAAAATGTGACAGAAAGTATAATTGGGCCCCGCTCGCTTTATCTTCACATTTCACCCTCTCTTTTTCTTCTTTTTTTTTTCCAATTGTTTTTTTTTCTTTCTTTTTTTTTATTTTTTCATTTACCCTCAGCTATCATTGGTCCGCCAAATGACCCTTTTACCCTTGAATGAATGCAGCATGTATCACATAGGATGCATCAAGATGGTCTTTTATTTTGGGTATACCTGTCCTAGACGGACCCAACCCCTGTGATGAGTCCCCTAAGTCAAATGCAAATGATTCAAACAAGCGCTCCTACTAGGGATCCGGTATGAAGTTGTATTTTTCTAAGTTTAAATCCTGGGGTTTTGGTCTAGACATGGGGTTTCCGAGCGGACAACTGGGTCCGAGGAGGGGGCGACGTACCGGGAGCACTAAAGTCTGCCCGACCTTGTTGCTTGCCCATCCTCGCTCTATTTGGTATAATATCTATATAAAAAGCGGGCTACGCGAACGTATGCACCATTTTCAGAAGACTCAAAGGGGTGGCGTAAGAAGACAATTATATACAATTCAAATAATATTAAAGCGGTAAACATATAACAATTAGCACAGAGGTTCACAAAATACAGTAATATGAACATTAAATAAAGCCAAGTAAAAATTATAAAACAAGCTCGAATTCTTGAACCCTGAACCAGAGATTCTGGGTTCTTGTCCCCAGCAGAGTCGCCAGAACTGTCACACCTATTCAAAATAAACTTACACTTTTCAAGAGCAAAATTAATTTGACAAAAACTAAATCCAATTCCCATTCGTCAAATATTCACTACCACAAATCAGAGAATGTTCATAACAGTCGATGTCAATAAACCATGAGCATAATTGATACATGCTATCTTAGAAGAACAAATGAAGCATTTACCAAGCAATATAGCAAATCGGGACAAAATGAAACCTGAAGTGCAGACCTTAAGTAGCTGCAAATTTCTTCAATATTTTGAATGAATACAGAGCTTCCAACGAACTAAAAATCAGCAAGTCAAATGGAACCTCCGATCCAGACCTCAGAAACCTACTGTAACCACGACAAAATTCAACAATAGACCTCATCGTGAACTCAAACCACTTAAACAAACTCCATTATGGAGAAGCGAAAATCCGAAACTAGGGAGATGAAACAGAATTTTTTAGGTGCTTTGTTTTATAGTCGTCTTGTGAGTTTTACATCAGGGAAATCTCAAAGTGTGTGTGTGTATCTGGGTGTTCTTGTGTGTGTAGCTATCCAGAGACAAAGATCAGAAATTCACATCCCCTATTTTGTCGTTCCTCTCCATCCTCTCATTTCGAGCTTCTTTCGTTTCCCTTAGGTTATCACTTCATTGAAGAAGAATAAGAAGAAGAGGAGAAATGGGGTCTCGTTGGTTACAGTGGCGGGTGCCCTCTTTTCTTAGGGGTTTTGGTCTCCTTTTTTTCAGCTCTTTTGGCATTAATTTATATGTAAAGTCTAGGTTTATGTGCATTTTTGTGTATTTGCCAATTAGTCCCTAGGTCCTTTTGTGTTAAGTCCTTAGGTTCTTTTTATTTATTTTTTGTCCTAATGAAAAGTCTAGAATGGTCTCTAGACTACACAATGCCTTTTTTTAAAATAAGATAGAAATACTACACTATGACAAAACTAGTCTTAATTAACTAAACTAAAAATTAAACTATTTTTGTATTTTCAAAATTATATAAAGATAAAAATAAGGTACTATTTTTTTTTGTATTTTTTCAAATTTATGAAAAATACATAAAATAAAATATTTTTTTTTGTAATTTTCATCTGTTAATAAAATAAAGTAAAAGAGTCAAAATGAGTTGAAATAGCTATATTAGGCCTAAATTAAATATTTACGGGCTAAAATACAGAAAATCTTGGGGAGGGTCAAAAAATCACATGTCTACAATAGAAATAGATATTAAATCCAAACAAGCTAATAAAAATTCACATGACAATGAGATAATATTAGTTATTGAATAATATAATACTAAAAATAAAGAAAAAATAGAGAAAAAATAAAAATTCATATTTTTTATCATAGAGAAAATGGTAAAACTTATTTAAATTTGAGGTGAGAAAATTTTTTATATTATGATAAGAAAAGTCATATTATGGATAAATCCACATAATTCAAGTCTAATAGATAAAATCAAAAACTAAAATATTGAATAAACAAAAAATAAATTAGAGATAATGTGAGGAAATTTGTAAATCATAGTTTAGAAAATAAAATAAATGTATATATACATTAATTAAAATATTATTAAAATTTAAGAATTTCAAGAAATATTTTTAAAACAAAATAAATATTTATTTTATGATTACAAAAATTATATATTTATCTATATTATATAAATAATGTAGTGATAATGATATTATATAAAGTTACAAGTTAAAGAAAAGCCATACAAAACATAATAAAAATATATATTAGATTAAAAAATAGCAAAATTATGTTAAATTATTAAAAATTTACTATTAGAAATGAAAGGGAAATACAATTTAAATTTCAGATTAGAAAGTTCTTAAAACTATGATGAGAATGCTCAAACTATGGAGAATAACACGAAATTGAAGTCTTATTTATGAAAATTAAATAAATAAAAATTTAAAAATACATAATATAGGTACTAATGAAAATTTAAATTTAAATTTGTATCTTAAAACTAAAAGGAAAAAAATTAGCGTAAATAAATAAAATGGCACTGAAAATATTACTACAATATTTAGATATAGTGTGTACAAACAATTATAGAAAATATTTTTCTGTGATTAATATCTGAATTGAGTGCCGTTAGTTTAAGTTTGAAAGCATAGCACAATATTTTGAAATTGAGGTCCAATTTACAACATTGAATGATAAGAATTATATAAATTTGATATTAGATTTTTTTTATTTCATAATTTTTTTTATTTTTGAAAATATCATGCAAAGAAATAAAACATCAAAAATATTACTATAATATTTCGATATAATGTGTTCAAACAACTAAGAAAAATATTTATGATTAAAATAAAATTTTAAAATATAAAATTAATTTCTAATATCGGTAATTTTACTAATGATAATTAAAAATTAAATTTGTATCCTAAAGCTGAAAAAGAAAAAAAAATTAACCACATTTAATACAAAAATAATTATAAGAGAAATCAATATATTTGGAACATAATACTTAAATAGCTTGTGTATTAATATTTTAGACTAATTCAAAGTTGATTTTTTTTTAAAAAAATATGATATTATTTTGGTTATAGGTAAAATATTAATATAAAAACTAATTAAAATTTATAGCAGGGAAGAGATTTATAAATAAAAAATAAAGGTAGTGTGAGGATATTTATACTTTAAATTGATTGGAAAATAAATAAATTAAATAATTAAAGTATATCTAAAAATATTACTAATAAATTTAGATGATTAAAAAATTCTGAATTAGAGGATACAAGCATAAAAATAATACCAAATTTCAAGAATAAAATATTTATATTTATTAAAAACTATTAAAAAGATAGTAAGCAAGATATTAATTTAATTATTAAGCTAATAAAAAATTATATGACAGTATAATAATATTAAATAATAAATAATACAATAACTACAAGAAAAGAACAAAAATAAAAAAGAATTTATGTAAAAATAATGTGATGAATAAGACATATTTGACTTTCAGTCATAAAAAAAGTGATAGTAAGAATTTTGTTAAGATAATATAATATAATATGCTCAAACAAGACAGATCACAACATAACTTATTTAATATTTTTTAATATTGACACCTAAATGGAATGCAAGTACTAAAATCAAGGGGTTAACTCATGGAAACAACACCTAATATATTATAGGTAAAATATTAATATAAGTAGAGAGGTTATTTCCAATAACCTTTGATTTATGAAGGACAAGAAGAAGAGGAAAGTAAGGGAGGAGGGAAGATGGAAGAGAAAAGAAAATGAAGATTTACTACGTTTTGCTTGAAGTGGCTTAAACATGAGTACCGAAAAAAAAAAGGACTTAAACATGAGTTATCACTGTTCAGTAATGTCAATGTCACTATCACACGTTTTTTTTTTCTTTCCCATGGAGTGGAAGGGGAAGAGGTAGAATTTTTGGGAGAATATTCTTTTGATTTAATACGAAATATCAAATGACAGAAAGAAAACGATCATATCAAAATCAAACTTATTCTTTTTGTGGGCGGCTTACTTGGACACATAGTGACTAATCTTTAGAAAAAGTCTTTAGCCTTCCCAATAGTCTTTAGCAAGTTTGTGGTGGAAAAAAAATTGCTCAACTGTTTCAATCACTATTGACGATAAGACATTTATCAAGTAATCAATGTTGTGTCACGGTCCGGATTTTTTTACTGTCGGGATCGTAATGACACCTATTCTTGAAATCTAGGCAAGCCGATAGATACATTTCTAACACATAAATTATTAACCAAAACAAAAATAAACATTAACTAAAGTTAAACAGATATAAAGTGCGGAAGCTTTATAACAGTTCAAAAACTCTAATACATGACTAACCCAATGATATGGTTTCACAATCCACAAACGTTAAAGAATTTCTATAAATACTGGTTTAAAAAGAAATACATCTGTTCTCAAATGAAAAGAGACAGGAAATCCAAAATGGGGGAAAGGGGACTCTAGTGTCTGCGAACACCGGCAGATCTACCTTGGGTCTCCTGTGGACTGAAGGCAGCAATCCAAACTTTACTTATGAGGTCCGGCACCGAAATCTTCACAGAAAGTACTGAGTGCAGTATCAGTACAACCGACCTCATGTATTGGTAAGTGTCGAGCCTAACCTCGGCAAAGTAGTGACGAGGTTAGAACACGACAACAACATAAATCTGTGCAATTAAATCATATAGGAGAAAACAATAATAACATAAATTTAACAGATAAAGACGGGGAGGAAAAACATGACGTAGGGAATATCATATTCTGACAGTAATCCAATAAAGAAGCAAAGTAGACATCATAAGTGAACCAACAGAAATAATGATATAGTAACACGTGCACGACATCCCCCTTCGTGCTTTTACTCTCGTCCTCACCATAAGAAACAACAGAAATGGCACGGCTTTACCCTTCGTCCATTAACTCTGTAATCATGGCACGGCATTACCCTTCGTGCATTAACTCTCAAAATCATGCATAGCATCACCCTTCGTGCATTAACACTCACAAAATATGGCATGACATCACCCTTCGTGCATTAACACTCACTCACAATATTGTGCACGATATCACCCTTTATGATCTACACTCTTCCTCACTCAAACAGTAGAAGCAATAAAATTCCGGCAAGGCAATCAACAATAACCAATCTCATTTCAACAGTTAACTTCACAATATAGGTCTCAACTTGAGTCAATACTTAACACTTATCCAATACCAAAAAAATATCATAAGACTTGTTCAACATGGAGAATCATCAGTTTAAGCATGAACAATACGTAACAAGAGACACAACAGTCACAGTCTAAGACTCACTTGCATGCTCAACATCAACGTATAGATACTCATCACTACATATGTACATCGTACTCAACACTAACTAGCGAATAAGACAACAATACCTAATCCCTCAAGCTAAGGTTAGACCAAACATTTACCTTGATTTCACGGCCAAACTCAAGCCTCAAATACCGCTTTCCTTTAGTTTTCACTTTCAATCAGCCAAAATATATTCATAATTAATTAATTAACATTAAATAAACCAATTCTAATGAATGATTATTGTCACGACCCGGACTTTTCACCCTCGAGGGTCGTGATGGCGCCCACTAATAGGAGCTAGGCAAGTCCAACTTAATTACTTTCCGTTAAATACATGTTTCTTTTTGATAATTAACAGCATTAAAAAAGCAACGAAATTAAAATCATAAGCGAAAGTCTTAAATTTAGATAGCTGAATAAAATACGAAATTCCAACATATATCTCTACCCAAGAACTGGAGTCACATACTCACGAATATCTAAGAAGTACTAAAACAAAGTCTGAAAGAAACATAAATCTGTTTATATTGAGTACAATGAGATGACAGTCTAATGTAAGGATAAAAGAGACTTCGGGCCTGCGGACGCCTGCAAGGCTACCTCGGTGTATCGATGGACTGAAGGCTTGCTCCCGTACTAAAACTGTTGCTGCTGCTCGAAACCTGGACATGTGCAAATAGCACAGAGTGTAGTATCAGCACAACCAACCCCATGTGCTGGTAAGTGTCTAGCCTAAACCCCGTGAAGTAGTGACGAGGCTAGACGGGACTACCATATAAACCTGTGCAATCACATACATATACAACAGAATCGAAGATACAAGACGAGCAAACAATATAGAAGGGGGAGCATGCTGGGGGAGATAACAATATTAATAGTAAATTCAGAATAACAATATAAGGACAACTTGGAATTTACAGCGGACAAGAACCAAATACCCAAATAAATACACTTGTATCAATAATTGTTGCGGCACGCAACCCAATCCCAATATATAACAACATTGTTGCGGCGTGCAACCCGATCTATATTGTAACGACCCGACTGGTTGTTTTGAGCCCTAGTGAGTCATTTAGCAGACTGAGGCCATGAGCAACTCCATTTCAGGTTTTATGACTTGTACGTGTGGTCGAAGTTGAATTTCGGGAAGCTCGGGGTGGATTTGGGAAGAGAATTCTCATTTCGGAAGCTTAAAGTTGAAAGAAATGAACTAGGATTGGAATTTTGAGTAAACGACCTCAGAATCAGGATCTGAAGGTTCCAGCAGGTTCGTATGATGATTTTCGGACTTGGGCGTGTGCACGGATCGGGTTTTGGATAACCCGAAAGCGTTTTGGCGCCTATTGTGGAAGTTGGCATTTTATAAGGAATTTCATAAGTTTGGCTTGAAGAGCATTTCAGTACTATCGATGTCCGTTTAGGATTCCGTGACTGGGAGTAGCTCCATATGGTGATTCTGGAGTTGGGAGCGCGATCGAAAGTGAATTCGAAGGTCCGTAGGTCATTTTGAAGCCATTTGGCTAATGATAGAAATTTGAAGGTTTTTGAGAAGTTTGACCGGAAGTGGACCTTTTGATATCAGGGTCGGAATTCAATTCCGGAAGTTGGAGTAGGTCCGTAATTTCAAATATGACTTGTGTGAAAAATTTGAGGTCAATCAGACATGATTTGATAGGTTTAAACATCAGAAATAGAAGTTGGAAAGTTCAAAGTTCATAAAGCTTGAATCGGGGTGTAATTCATGGTTTTAGCATTGTTTGATATGATTTTAAGCCTCGAGCAAGTATGTAATGTGTTTTGGGATTGGTTGGTAGTTTTGGTTGAGGTCCCGGGGGCCTCGGGTGGATTTCGGATGGTTAACGGATCGAAAATGGATTTTTGAGAAGGCTGAGGTTTGCTGGTTGCTGGTATTTCCGCTTCTGCGGAAATGGGACCGCAGAAGCGGCCCCACAGAAGCGGGGAAAAAGCCGCAAAAGTGGTTAGAGGGGAGGCAGCCCAGGACCGCAGAAGCGGCCCTATATCCGCATAAGCGGAGCCGCAGAAGCAGTGGGCTCATCGCAGAAGCGAAAATGGGTTGGAGCCCAGGTACCGCAGAAGCGGAATCTTTTCCGCAAAAGCGGGACCACGGAAGCGGGTATAGTTCCGCAGAAGCGAAGGTACCTGGAGGCAGCAAGGGTGTTTTAAATCGTGATTTGGGTTCATTTCTCTCATTTTTCATGGCTTGGGGCGATTTTGGGGAGCTTCAAGAGAGGTTTTTCGTCATCAATAATAAGGTAAGTTATCCCCACCTATTTTGAGTTAAATACATCAATTTTGGAAGGATTTGGGCATGAAAATTTGTATAAAAATTAAGGTTTTGGTAGAAAACATAGAAAATTATATTCTTGAAATTTAGCCACGATTTTGGGTATAGAATTTAGAGAAAATTATATATTTGAGTTCCTAAGGTCATAGGTAATCTTTATCTTCGAGAAATTTCGGAATTCGGGCACGTGGGCCCAAGGGTATTTTTGTCATTTCACTAAGCGGAGTTGGGAATTTGTATAATTTAAATTGTTAACAAGTATTTGAGCATGTTCTCATTAGTTTGTCGTTAATTGGCTAGTTTTGGTGCATTTTACATCGGTTCAAGCCTTCGGAAGAATGTAGAATGCCGGTTATGAGTCTTCGGAGCGAGGTGAGTCTCCTTTCTAACCTTGTAAGAGAGAATTATCCCCATAGGCGAAATAATTGATTATATGCTCCTATATGAGGGGTCTACGTACGCACGAGGTGATGAGAGTCCATGCGTAGCTACTATTATGCTATTGTCCGGGTAGTTAGGAACCGTAAGCATGTTATACTTGAATTATTTCGACCCCATTGATTTCTTAAATTGTTCAAATCACCTTTGATTAGTAAATGAATTTAAAAAGGAAATTAAACATCTATTGGTTCGGTCCGTTCGACCCTCGGCAGTGCACAATCTATATTCTTGTTGGATCGGGCTGTCGCCTCGGTGTGATTTGCGCATGTTACTTGTCGCTTGAGAATTTTAAATGTGGATCTGGCCCTTCGTGGCTTGATATAAATTGACAAGATAATAGTTCAACCAAAAAATGAATTTTTAGTCAAATCTGGAAAATAGAAGAATTGGGTTACTGATAATAAAAAAATAAATAGAGAAAAAAAATTTCAAGTACTCAGATACGAAAGCTTGTAAATCAAAGTATATTTTAATGATGTCCCCATCACTGATTACATATTTCTCCTTTTATAGGTCTCTTTGGAGAATCTTCGTAAATGTACGTTACACCTAAGCCATAATGATGCTATTATGAATATTTAATGACATTAAATGCTACGTTACATAATCATTACATTGAATACAAATATTCTTTAACGGCTTCGTTATTTATGTCTCTTGAAATGCTGTATCTTTATCTTCTTATTTGACCAGGTTCTTTATCCTTTTCGTATCTCGTACGTAATTACGCTTTAATAGGGACGAGACTTCCGAGCCTCTTATCTCGTACCTCCTTTTTAATCCCATATCTCTTTTTTATTCTTTTGTCTCGCATCTCTTTTATCCCGCACCAGTCTACGATTCTTTGACCAATTATAACCTTTTGATGGTTCCACGTGTCATGTCTTATCCTCATTCATTTATGTATATATTTTTTCCCAATACAGATAGTCCCCCCACTTTCCATTTATTCATCAGTTTGAATACTTGGGAAGTGGATTTCATAAAAGGAGAATTTTTGTCACCATTAATACTCTGATAAAGTTGACGCTTCAACTGTCACTTCCTTTTAATGCACTAGACACGTGTTGCTTCCTCATTGATTGTACTGTCTCACGACACTTTTTTAGATTTTCTTTTTGGCTTCACTTTTCACAAAGTATCATTATTACGGTTTCTTCATCACCGTACTTTTTCCAATAGTATAAATATAGCTTCTCTTTTTGTCTTGTTCCTCATAAATTAAACCGAACATTTCCGCCTTGCAAATTTTCTTCATTATTCTCTGTTTTAATTCAACTCTTGCATCCATGGCTTCATAAAATTCTAACCCTAGGAAAACTCCCATTCTAGATAATTTTCCTAATGCTCCTGTAAGACATAGAAGAGGAGGCAGATTACGCAATTTAAGCTCCACTCGTGGTATCACTTCAACGACTCCTTCTGGTTCTGGTCCTTCTTCTGGAACCAGGGGTTCGCATTCTCAAAGGGGTTCCTCTCGAAGTAAGGATTCTTCTGAGCCACTGCGTGAAACCTTGGTGGAAGAAATTATTCCCACAAAATTTTCTTTTCACCATGATAAAGAATCCCTAAAAAACTCAAGTTGCTTCACTAGATCGTGACGATCCTTATCCCACTCTAATCACAAGTGCTTTGGTACCCATAATTAGGAAGGAGTGACATTGGGCTGAAGATTTTCCAATTATTATTCCTAACCCAAATCAAAGAATCACCTCTTATATTATAGGTTATTCATTTGTTTATACCTACCCATTTACTTTAGGGTTCAAACCAGCCATCGACCCGGTCATTCTAGACTTCTGTCGCTTCTTTGATGCTTGCTTGGGTCAAATTGGACCAATAGTATGGCGAGTTGTTGCCTGCTTGAGGCATCTTGCTAGTAAGGCCAACGTAGATTTTACTTTCCCCCATTTAATTCACCTCTATTCTCCTAGGTTTTTCTAAAACGGAATATTTGGTTTAGCAGCCAGGAGCAAAAGAGTCTTGGTGAATTCTGAAGATGATAAAGACCGGGGCTGGTATGCTCGGCATGTTGCTGCCCCCACCATGGGTTTAGTCGGTGAAAGAAACGTCCGCGTCCCGGAGAAGTGGAATTTTGCACGTAAGTATTAAATATCCCCATGCCTTTTTATTCTCTACCTTACTTGTTTTTTACTATTGTGTTTCTTTTTCAGCAACCATGGGTATGGTTGAACCTGTATCCAATATCCGTGGTTTGGTAGAAAAACTGTTGAAGGCTGCATCAATAGAAGGTAGGACGTGGAAAATCCTTTCCAGTCGCTACGGTTGGAAACCAAAGACTCATGGTAAGAGTTTGTATCTTTTTTTTACCTTAAGTATTTCTACTATCTTGGCTTTTTAACCTTCCTTTTCTTAGGTTTTGCCACTCGAGGAGTTACTCTTGAAGGTGTCTTGGCATCTCGTGGCCAAGACATATTCCTAGGATCAAATCAAGATATTTCATCTCCCCCGAGATCTGAGAAAAGAAAATCAGTCCTTGAAGATAATTCTGAAGGAGAGGGTAAGGGCACCTTGGTAACTAGACCACGAGCCAGGAGACGAATTGTTTTTGATGATGAGATCAATATCTCTCCTGACCTGCCCTTTCCGTACCTGTCGTTGTTCCAGTGGTTATTCCTGATGATGACATTTCTCCCCCGTCTGATACTGTTGACTCTATAAACCAACTTTTTATCAGTGGTTTTAGGAGTGGTCCTTTAGGTCCGGTTTTGGATGAACTTCCCTTGTCTTCATCTACCGTTCTCGCGATTGTTGCTTTGCCTCCCTCATCTGTTACTTCTATTCGTTTCTCTAATGTCCCTTCTCCGACAATCACTCCTCCTATAATTCATCACACAAAAGTAGGTTCCTCGAGTAAGAGTTCCACTATGAGGAGTGTTACCATTGAACAAGCCGATACCTGGCTCAAACCTTTGATTGGTCTCACTTAGAAAGCAAAACTTGAGAGTCATAGTAATATGACTCTCTTGAATGACATTGTTCACGCCAGTTTGAAGGTACCCCTTAATCTCTTGTTTTATCAAGATTCCTTTTTCTTTAGGAATTTTAATCTTATATCTTTCACATGAATAGGTCAACCTCATTGGTACCGAGCTTATGAATCGAGTTCCTCTTTTAGAGAAACTGGATCGTGACCTGGAGAAAACTGCTCACGATGCAGAAGAAGCTGCTCGTGACTCTCAATTGGAGGCCAACAATTGGAAAGGCCAGTATAAAAGTTCACAGATTGATATGGACATTTTGGAGAGAAGAAAAAGTTCCTTAGAGAAACAAGTCCAAACTCTTACCTCTGAATTGGCAACGGTTAAGGTTACTTCAGATCAGTCTAAGAGAGAAAAAGAACTTTTTGCGAAGAAATTATCCATGGTTGCTGATGAAAATAAAGCTCTAAAAACTTTGTTAGCTCAGAAGGAAATACATGCAGAAGGGGTGGCACAAGAGCTTGCTCGAGTACAAGAGGATTTGCGAGCCTCTGCAGACAAAGTTCGTGCTTTGGAAAATTCTCACACCTCATTGCAGTCATCTCATGATTCTATTTTGCTTAAGAATGAGGAGCTCAAGAACGAAGTTACGGCCTGGGAGAAGGATTATGAACTTCTCGAGGAATCCTCCAACATTGAAGTGAGTTGGACTTTTCTCAAGACCCGCCGTGACACTTTGGTAGAGGTGAGCCAGGAAGATTTTAACCTTGAATCTGAGTTGGCTAAGGTAAATGAAGCTATTGAGAGAGCACAACAGCCACCGGATTTTTCATCTCCAGAAACTAGTCTTCCCGTAGTTGAAAACTCTTTGACTGAGGTTCCTTCAAATGAAACTTCTTTAATTGAGACTGCTTTGGTTGAAGCTTCCATAGATGAAGTTCCTGTATCTGAAGTCCCCGTGTCTGTTGTTCCTAAGACTCTTGTGTCTGATGAGATCACTGCTAGTGTTGCACTTTCTTTAAGTTCTTCTGCGCCTATCGTCATTAGTCAAGTTGGGGTTTCGCCCGTGGATGTTGCCAATACCATGACTGAAGATCAACTCTTAGCTGTTGATGATGCAAATGCAGTTGAGCCTGTAAATGATCCCTCTTCAGTTTTTTTACCATACAAGGTTCTTTTTTGTAATTTGAGATTTCCCCTTTTTGCAGGTGCCCCTCTGGAAGTCTATGTTCAAAGTTTTTGGTTTCTTATAATAACTTTTTGTAGT
>MU726226.1:166370-200478 GCA_026770625.1 Nicotiana glauca | reverse complement strand
GGATTTGGGAGTGGGGCCCTCATTTTGAAAAATCTTATTTTGTAGTATATATAGTATACTAGTATAGTATATATTGTGCAATATGACCGTTTTTTCTCATTGGGATTTGGGGGTGGGGCCCTCATTTTGAAAAATTTTGTTTTGTAGTATATATAGTATACTAGTATAGTATAATATATATATATATATATATATATATATATATATATATATATATGTATATATATGCGTGTGTGTGTTTGTGTGTGTGTGTGTGTGTGTGTGAAATTATCCTTCGGCTACGTATTGTGTCCTTTAACTTTTCTGCATTTGCTTATGTTTAGGACTTTGGATATATAACTTATGTCTCGTACTTAATGCATCATCAATGACTTATCATAAAATTTGACATTGCTTAAATTGTTCAACTACCAAAGCTCGGATAGGGCCTGGGTCAAGTATTGACTCCGAGTTGCTTTGACATTGGAGGATTTTATAAAAATAAAATGAAGTCTTCATTAAAATATTCAAATGGTATTATCTAGACACAGTTCATCTTTAACGAAGGTGGCCTTTTTCATGGTCGTAATTCGTAATCGATTGATTTGATCTGATCAGACATAATTTTTATGGGTTTAAAATGTGTAAGGACCTTACTTTTTATATTTTCAAATTCGGACATCTCCGAGTCATTTGAATATCGGGGTCGAAGCTCCAATGGCGTCATACCTTAAGTTGTCCCTAGCCTTTCATAATTAGGCCTTGCCTTGTAGGCTTGGTGCCCTTGGGGTTCAATATTTCAGTGTCCCGATCTTGCTACCGGATGACAGCCCCCGGTTTGGGGTGACTCGTAGTATTAGGGGTCATTGAATCATTAGGAATCGTCTCATGGAACCTTACCGCCTTCAGGGTTTCATGTCCCCAGTTAATGATGGCGCATGGGCTTAGAAGGTTTGAGCCCAATATTTATTCTAAGTATCATAATCATAACATCGCTCGTTAAAGAGCGAACCAATAAAACATAGAAGGCGAATTGCTCACTTAATTACTTTAGATGTAGTGTAAGTAATTGAAGATACAAAAACTATATGCTATGGCGAGAATGAACTATACAGGGATTCATTCGACCATTTGACCCTTACAATAAATCCTATTATTCAAGCCTTGGCTTTCCATGTCGAATATTGTCTTTGAAATTTTCGAACTTATATCTTTGGTTCTTGACTCAGGGTGTGATAGTCCCCTAGTACTCGAGGCCGAATTTTGAGGGCTCAAGTACTATTGATTCGATACAGGAATTCCCCAATCCCCAGTCCTAGATCAGTGTTAAAAAATAAAGTAGCACACTTACTATTGCCTCATTAAAAACCTAGCCGTAAAACCCACTTCGGGAAAAATCGATCGAAGGGAAAAAGAGTGCAACACGTGCTTTTATAACTAATTCTTAGACTTGACTTCGATTGAGTACCTGCACGGGTTAGTTCAAAGGATAATAAAACTCTACAAAATTTAGGTATTCATATCTTAGCAGTAGTACCACTTTAAGTGTACCACATTCAATTGTTTTGCAGCTATATGCCATTTTTGGACTCAAGTTGGAACTATCCTTTTTTTATTATACCGGTGACTCTGTATAGCCCTTTCCAACTCGGGACTAGTTTCTCGCCATTCGGGTTCTTGGTATGTAGTGTTACTTTCCTCAACACTAAGTCCCCGACTTGAAAATGTCGAAGGTTTGCCCTTAGATTGTAATATCTTCCCATTCGTTGCTTTTTCGAATCAGACAGGAGGCTTTTTGCCTTTTGTCCGCAAAATTTAGACTTGTGGAAATGGCCTCGTCGTTCGATATTTCCGTACCATATCGGATCCTTAAGCTTGATTCTCCTAATTTTACTAGAATCAAAGTTTCTACGCTGTAGACTAGACAAAAATTTGTCTTCCAATACTCGACGTCGAAGTTGTTCGATACGCCCATAGGACCTCGAGGGAAATTTCTTTCCATTTGTGTTTTGAGTGGATTAACCTTCTCTTCAGGTTCTGCAGTATAGTTTTATTTGTCGACTCCGCCTGACCGTTTGCGCTCGGGAGATAAGGGATCGATAAAATACTTTGTATTTTATGATCTTCAAAGAACTTACTGACTTTGATGTCGAAGAATTGTCTCCCATTGTCACATGTAAATTTGTTTGGTATATCGAACATGCATATTATATGGTCCAAGATTCAGTCGATAACCTCCTTTTCTTAAATGCATATTCTTAAACCCACTTGGAGAAGTAATCACGATCAAGATGTACGGAGCCTTACAGGGTGCACACGGTAAAGGACCTATGATATCCATTCCCCACTTCATGAACGGCCAAGGGGAAATTACCGGATGAAGCAGCTCCCTCGATTGGTAGATCATTGGGGCATGACTTTGGCATTCGTCATATTTTTGCACAAAGTCCTTTGCATCATTCTCCATTCCATTCCAATACTACCCGCCCCTGATCAATTTCCAAACCAACGATTCTGCTCTTGAATGGTTTCCATAAGTCCCCTCGTGGACTTACCTTATCATGTAATTGGCCTCCCCGGGCCCCAAGCATCTTGCTAACATCTGAAAAACGACCTGCAGTACAGTTGGCCTTCAACTAAGCAAAACCTGGCAGCTTTAGTTTGAAGGGCCCTCGATTCTTTAGGATCCGATGGCAATTTCCAGTTTTGAAGGTAGCCTACATATTTGTTTCTATAATACCAAGTCAAACTTGTTGAGTTTACCTCGGCATGACCGAACTCTATTACTGAGTTCATTAATTGCACCATCGCTTCAGAGTTAAGTTCTTCGGAGTCCATCGATGATCCTAAATTAGCCAATGCATCAACCTTACTATTATGATCTCGGGTTACATGTGATAGTGTCCACTTTTTAACTGATGTACCACTATTTGCAATTTATCCAAATACCTCCGCATCCGGCCGTCTTTGACTTTGAATGTTCTATTGACCTGGTTAACAATGAGAAGGGAATCTCACTTGGCTTCAGTTACCTCGGCCCCCAGGCTTTTACCCAATTGTAAACCTGCAATCATAATCTTATATTTGGCTTCATTGTTAATCAATTCACGATTCTAATTGATTTCCTTATTATGCTACCCGTGGGGGGGGGGGGTGTTCTAGTACGATACCCAACCCGAAACCTTTCGTGTTGGAGGCATCATCTGTGAATAGGTTCTAGACCCCAAACTAGTCCTTGAGGCAAGTAATATTTCTTTGTCTATCTCGGGGATCATGGCCGGTGTGAAATCGACCATGAAGTCTGCCAATATCTGGGACTTCATAGCTGTTCAGGGTTTTTATTCAATATCAAACCTAATAATCTCTACGACCCATTTTGCTAACCGCCGTATGAGTTCAGGTTTATGCTTTGTTGGCCCAGGTAAATATGAAGTTTTGAAGACTGACAAAAGAACTCAGACATGGACTAGGTCCATCTTGTGAAGCACAATCGTGATCAACCCAAACATGTGAGATGCACATGAAGGAGATAAATCTAACTTATCAGAAGTAATATCTCAAGATCATGACCGAAAAGGTTGTATATTGGATAAGGAAAAAGACTCTTTACACAAAGAGAACACGGTTTAGGAAAAGGATAGAGTTAGAGTATGAGATCAACTAGAACTCTTCCACCATGGAATAGTAGCATATGTATCCTAGTAAATCTCTAACTAGTAACTCCTTAAATATCAGTGGTGTTCTCTTTTACAGGTGTTGCACAAAAACGCAGAAGTTAAACGTGAATTGAGAGCAAAATAGCAAGGCTTTTTGCAAGCAGTTCTTGTGTGCTTCAAGTGTGCAAACCTGAAGCTACTTGAACCAGATGGAAGAACCAGTTCCAAGTGTATCTTTTACTCTAATTCAATTGTAGTAGGTGATTTTACATTGTACCTTTCAGCTTTTATATAAGCAATTGTATTAGGTACTTAGATTTTTAAGTTAGAGTTAACTTGAAGTTGTTGCAATAGTTGAGGTTGTGTGCAACAATAGGATTAAAGTTAATCCTAGATTTACAAAAGAGTTTTTGTAAGTTAAATTTTTGGCTCAGTAATTTTAGTGGAGAGTGGAGGAAAATCCTACTGGAAAGTAGGTTGTGGTTTTTTCACCTTTTGAGCCAGGTGTTTTCCACGTAAATATCTATGTGTTCTTTATCTTCTGTACTTATTATTCCGCAACAGTAGTAGTTGGAACAGATAGAAGAACCAGGTCCTTTTATAATCAAGTTAAGAAAAGATTGGGTACCACACAAATCACCCCCTCCCCTCTTGTGTGGTATGGAAGTATAAAAAATCAATTGGTATCAGAGCGGGTTATCCTTGAAGAGGATAACACCTTAGGAACAGATCATAATGGGTGCACCTTTAATGGCCAGTACTATTCCTGGTGGAAGAACATGATGAGAGACCACATCATAGGAGAAGATTATAAACTCTAGGACATAGTTACTTATGGTCCCCTTGCTATTACAAAGAAGAATGCTTAAGGAGTGGACGTGCCAACGACAAGAGCTGACTGTACTGCTGAAGATTTGAAGAAAATCTAGGACACTCTACAAGTGGCCCATGAAGGAACTCCTCAATTAAAGTGATCAAGAGGAACACTGCTATATTCTTAATATGAGAATTTCATCATTAAGGAAGGAGAAACCATCCAAGAGATGTATACAAGGTTCACAACCCTAATAAATGAACTTAAGTCTCTTGGAAGAATCATCCTTGTAGAAACAAGGTTGAGAAGTCTTGACAAGGTCTTGCTAGTAACTTGGGAAAGCAAAATCACGGCTAGTCAGGAATCAAAGAGCATTGCTACTCTCAAGCTGGATCAGATGATTGGAAATCTCACTGCATATGAACTGAGAAGGCAAACCATGAAGATGGATGCACCCAAGAAGGAAAGAAGCCTGGCTCTCATAATAGCTGAAGGTGCAGACTTAGAGGATGATGAAATGGCTATGATCACAAGGGATTTCAATAAGTACCTAATGAGAGGAAAGGGTTCTTTATGAGGTGAAACCTTTAACAACCCCAGGTCTCCTGAAAAATAGACCAACGAGGGTTGCTACAAATGAGGCAAGACTGACCATTTGATCAAGAATTGTCCTCAGTGGGAAATTAAATGGAAAAAGGAAAGGGTTGAACGAAGAAATAGGAAGAAGGAACATGTTCAACCCAAAAAGAATAAAGTATCAATAAAGGCTATGGTTTCTACTTGGGGAGAAACCTCGGATGAGGATTCAGAAGATGAAGCTAGAGATGAACAAGCACTATGGCCATTGGAGAATCAGACGATGAACAAGAGGTAAATGTTATTCATCTCAAAGATAAGATTAATTTTTTGTCTAAAGAAAGGCTATCTGAATTATTTCTAGACTCCATTGATGAGTATGAGGTCATAAACAATGAGAAGGAAAAACTGTCTTGGGAATGTGTGATCGTCAAAGCCAAGTGCAAAAATCTGGACTTTAGTGCTAGTGAAAGTGATAGTAGAAATACTGAGTTGAAGAACCAGGTGCTTGAACTTGACACAAGTGTCTTAGAACTTAGGTCTGAAAATTTAAAACTAAAATTAGGAACAGGTAAGAAGAAAGCTGATCACACACATCTCACCTTAGAAGAAAATCTAGGAAAAACGAAGGATGAGTTGTACAAAAAAGATGAGCAGATAAGAGTCCTAAAAGAAGATCTTGGCAAGGTAAAGCATGAACTATATAGAACTTGCAAATGGAATAAGTCCTCTGATGCACTATCCTGACTACAAGATCACCACAGTATCAACAAGATAGGACTTTGCTATGGGACCCCAACACCTAAGTGGGATCGAAAAGCAAGTACATCACACTTACTGAAAATAAAATCTAGACACACTGTGGCAAGACTGGTCATCACAAAAGTGAACGTAATGTAAAAGAAAAGGCTATTCAAAAGAATAAAACCTTTGTTCAAGAGAAAAATAGGCTTCCTGGATGGGCCAAAAGGAATTTAATTCACCCCTTTGCATATATAAAGGGACCCGAACTAGTTTGGGTTTGTAAGACTAACGTCTGATTTCGTTTTGGAGGTCCAAGTAAAGGGAAGTAGCCAAATATGGTACATGGATAGTGGCTGCTCAAAGAATATGACTGGAAGCAAGAACCAGTTCCTTTCACTTGAGGACTAAAAGGAGGTAATGTATCCTTTGAAAATGGGAACAAAAGGTGAGATCATTGGGGTTGGAAAGGGAGGTAAGACAAACTCACATTCCATTGAGAATGTCTACTTGATAAATGGCTTGAAATATAGCCTAATTAGTGTCGACGCCCCCTTTTTTACCGTGAAATCGGGTTTATGATATTTGGGAGGATAACTCTATTCCCGTTTGGGAATTTGGGTTTTGGATTTGGAGAGTCACCACCTAATGATTATAGTGCATTAGGACACTTTCAAAAGAATTTGAGATGAAAAACTAGAGTTTGGGTGAGGGCTAGAAATTATCTCGAGGGGAAGGTGTTGGGCACCACTCAAGATCCACTAGTGTGGTTTCCGACCAAGCTACAATTGTGAATTTAATACAAACAAACAAGTATACAAGCAAGTATTGCAAATACGAGAAAACGTTACACAAAAGGAATTATAGATGTTGAAATTTGGAAGGAAAATAGTTTTTGTGATTAAAGAAGAGGTACGCAAGTAAAGGAAAGGGCTGTCAAATAATTGATGCAAGTAACTAAAAAAAGAAGTACAAGAAGCAGAAGCTGAAGATGGGACAACTTTTAAAAATTTTGAAAAATTATTAAGCTAATAAAGAGGGAGGATTCCTAGGTTTATACATTACATGGGTCATTCGCACAACACCGGTACCCAATTGTACGCATAGTGTTATCGTGTAATCTTCATCTCCATGTCTACCCTTCCCACCCCGTCAAGGTATTAAAGAGCGAAATGGTATCGTTTACTTATTGAATGCCATTACCCATCCCAATCCTATCAGTCATGGAGGAAAATGGACTATTAATCCTAAAGGGAAAGGGCTTTGGGGCTTCAGAAGTTTCAAAGGATAAAATGCTAAGGTGACAACCAAAACAAGTAATTGCAAATAGAAGGGGAAACAGAGAAGCAAGCAGGGCTCAAATATACCTCCATAAATCAACGAAAATCGCAGAGTTTAGCATGTTTTTCATGTACTGATTTTTGGTCTTATTTAGATAAAGCGACGAGCGGACTGGTTCAACGCATATTTTTAGGCGAAAAGCCTACATTAAGCATACTCGAATGCAGTTGTTTGAAACTAATTTGGTTGACCTAATTGTTGATTAGAACTAGGCGTGATATATACTGATTTTAGAAACAAATGTGCAAACTAAAAGGGGTTACCGATTTTAGCGGGACAATATAAGTATAACAGTTAGTATTATCTCTATTTAGATTCGAAATTTCCTATAGGCATGCTTTCTATATGAATAATGATTTGGACAACTTTTAGATGTTGACAGAAGTCCTATGAACATGGTATCTATATGCAGCTTTTTGTTATCAGACCTATAAACGGTTTTCCTAGTGATGTTTATAGATGCAGAATGCAGCAACTTATAGACCATGTTTTTATATGAATTTGCAGGACAATTAGAAGTTAACCTATAGGCAGGATATCTATGCGCGGAGATGCAGAAATTATGAGTGAATCCTATAGGCATGATTTTTAGGTGTATTTGCAGAAAATTATAACAAACCCCTATAGGCATGATCTCTAGATGTGAGTTTTGCAAAAATGCAGAAATTAAAGTTTACCCTATTAGCATGATCTTCTAGGTGGATATGCAGAAATAAGAGTTAAAACCTATAGGCAAGATTTCTACCCTTGATGCATAAAAAAATCCCATTCCGCCTTTTTACTAAGTCCCCCGAATTTGTACAAGTTATTACAACCCAAAAGAAATAAACTGGAATTAAAAAAAAACATCAGAAATTCTCAGCTACATACGAGCAGCCTAATCCAGACTTAAGGCCTAATAATATGAGATTGAGCCACTTCCGAGATCCAAATTTCCAAGCATTCTCTTATCTAAGGTGTTTCAGAGATTCAAGGTATTTCAGGAACCCCAGGCAATGCATACACCCAAGATATTGATCAGAAATTGAGTTGTGCAGTGCGGTAGGGCCAGCCCTTATGTGTCCAAGTTCAGAGGGAGATCAAGGGTCCCAAGGCAAGGCTCACACAAGAGGGGCAAAACTTAAGTTCTAAGAATTGAGAGTAACTGTAATAGGAAGAGGTAGGGGGATACCCAGGCAGGCTGGTGGTCATGCCTAGCCACAAGATAGACTGGCACACCCCTGACCTAACCTGTTGATCAAGTATTTAGAGAGTAAAGACCTACTAGAGGTCAAGCCATGGTCTGAACAATAATCAGGAGTATTGGCAGGCCAAAGCTGTTACTCAGCATACACACAATAAGGGAATGGGGATGGGGAATTGACAAAGCTTAGGGCCCCGAAGTGTCCAGTTCATATCCATGGACAATGACTTCAAACATTGTCATGTTTCTGAACCATAACTTTAAGCATAAAAGGGATATAAGGGTTTGGGATCCATAAAGTATCAAACAAATAACCAACAACTGACAGGATGTACACATGAATTAAACATTGAATTTCAAGGGAAAGTGACATGTTACAGAATGCTAGAAACACATGTAAACTAAAGAAAACATGGTCAGAAGTAGACATGAATGAAGCATGTTGTTGATGAAGCTTGAAAATTAACTAGAACATACCAGTAGAGAAGCAAAAGTGTAGAAGGAAGTAGAGCAAACAAAAGTACACAGTAGCACAAGTAGCAGAAAGAGAGAGAGAGTTTTTAAGTGTAAGAGAGTGATTTTTGAACTCAGATTACTCGTCTGTGTTCTTTTTTTTCAAAGAATCAGAGAAGAGATTTAACATGAAACCCTAGTTGAAGAATAAGGAGTTTTTGAAAGCAAAAATTAAAGAAACTTCGAGAAAAATGCATAGAAAGTTCACACACACATAGATCCGGAGCAGATCTAAAAATAAATCGAAGGAAACTTAGAGATTAGGGTTTTGTAAGAAACCCAGGTGATGATAAAGGCTTTGGAAACCATCCATCTGAGCGAGATAGTCGGAGATCGAACTCGAATGGCCATGGCTGGACGAACAGAGGTTGAAGATGACCGGAGAATAGTCATCGAGCCAAGGCTTGGTCGAAACCCTCCAAGATCCGGTCATAGGACCTTAGAAACGAGCACGAAGAAGCCATGAGAGGCTGGTATAGGCCTCCGATGAGCCTGGGAAGCCATGGATTAGGGTTTCAGTGGGAGGCGGCGGCTAGGGTTTTTAGAGAGCTCGAGAGACGAGAGCGTTTGAGGGCGGTGGATTGGGAAAATGAGATAGGGTTAGGCGGTCAGGTGAATTAAAAAAGGTGAGAAGTAACGGTGGCCATTGATCTAAATGATCAAAGGCCGGGATTAAAAAAGGATATGGGTTGGGTCGGTTAAACATGTACTGGGTCGGGTAGGCACGCTAATTGGGCTGGGTAATTGGGGCTGAAATGCGGTGCCAAATTGGCTATAATTGAAATACAATAAAGGCCAAATCGTAAATAGCCAATTTTCGCCCTTGGTTTTTATAAAATAGTAGTACAAATTTTAAAACAAATTAAACATACTGGGTAAATAAGTATTATATAAATATTAATAAAAAAATGTCGGGATTAATTTTATAAACGCAAAATGTCATAAATTACAAGATAGTCTATACTTGCAATTATATGCAATTTAGCTTTAAAATACCAAACAAATTTGTAAAAAATATGCGAAAATTTGCTTTAATTATATTTAGGTATAAATGTGAAAGATAAAATGAATTATCCACCAAAATGATAATTTTGGGAATAATTATTGGATTTTGTTGTGTAAAAATAGTCAATAAATTGGTTTTAAAAATCATCAAAAAATGTCAAGACTCTTGGATGTGCTTATATATGCACCAATATGTTATTTTTGGAATATCTGGGTATAAGAAATACTTAGGGAAAAATTGGTTATCAACAGATGTCTCTCTTTACCCGGGAAGGATGAAAGAGTTGTCTGGTAAAGATATGATGGCCAATGTTTTTCGGAAGCGGCGATTTGGAAAGAATTTGACCGAGCTCTGGTTTCTGAGCTGCCTACATATCCCTGGTTTTACAGGAATCAGGCCGAATGTATTTCAGGAACCATTGACGGAACATGCCGATGGGGATTCGAAAGAGATGGGCCCAATGTTTATGGGGCAAGAGGTATCTGAAATTTGATCGACGGCGGGGCCTGGAGCGGGATTTCTCCTGCTGAGACGGCCATTGCTTGCCAGTGTAACTGCAAGTGAGAAATATAGGCATATATTGCGCATAAACTTAAACATGATGTAAGTTCCCATTGGACCATGAATGTTGTCCTTGGACGGTTAGGATGACGTCCTCGGACCATCATGTCCTGGGCCATGAAGTGCAGATTAAAGGATTCGCAGGCTATGAAATGATGTTCTCGGGCTATGATAATGGTTCCTCCGAACCATGATGCCTTTGAATAATGATGTGCAGGATATTAAGTGAGGTCCTCGGGCCATGGCATGGTGTTCTTGGGCTATGAGGATGATGCCTCCAAACAATGATACCTTCGGACAGTTTGGCGATATTTCAGCCTATGAAATGCAAGATTTGGTAGTATTTCATCTTATGCAAAAGCGTAAATGGCGATATTTCAGCCGATGTAAAGAATGTAAATGGCTATATTTCAGCCGACAGAACTTTAAATAAAGAGAGCGATGTTTTTGTTGATGAAAAAAGTAAAACGGTGATATTTCAGCCGACCAAAAACATAGGCATAGATGATGATGGAGCTTTAAATATGAATTGGCGATCTTTCAGGCGATGTAGAATTTAAATAAAGTTTGGCGATGTTTCAGCTGATTGCAAGACGTAAGTAAAGGGTGGCAATATCTCAGCCATGCAAGAGAGATAAAGTGGCGATATTTCAGCCGATGCAGATGGAGATAAAGTGGCGATATTGCAGCCATGCAGGTGGAGGTAGAACTTAACCTCGAAAGGCAGAAAGGTAGCCTTATGCAATGCAAGAAGTGCAGATGGAGACAATGCTTAGCCTCGGAAGGCAGAAAGGTAGCCTTATGCAATGCAGAAAATGAAGATGGAAACAACGCTTAGTCTAGGAAGGCAGAAAGGTAGACTTATGCAATGCAGGAAATGCAAATGGAGACAACGCTTAGTCTCGGAAGGCAGAAAATAGTTTTCTTTAGATGAACCAACGACTACGACATGGTTCAAGACATTGCAACCTCTCCTGCTCCGGAATTTTTAGGGTCCTCCTCAATTAAATTTCCCTAGTTTACTGGGCTGGCACTTCTGACGGCTGCGCAGAATGACTGAAGAATCGACTTCGGAATTTTAAGGGTCCTCCTCAAAATTCTTCCCCAGTTCCAATAGTAGGGGGAAATGGAATTATATTAAATTGTGACCGAACCCATAGAGCTGCCTACATATCCCCTCTTAAATGGGAATCAGGTCAGGCGTAGTTCAAATTACATCATAAAGAAATCATACAAAGTATTATTTCACTGCATCTGAGTTGATTAGCTTTGGCTATACTTCTCCGTTCATTTCTGCAAGAATAAGGGCTCCCCCAGTTAGAACCCGATGAACCATGTACGGACCTTGCGAGTTGGGAGAGAATTTTCCTTTGGCTTCATCTTGATGTGGGAATATTTTATTTACTACCAACTGCCCTGGTGTAAACTTACTTGGCTTAACTCTTTTGTTGAAGGCTTTGGACATTCTATTCTAATACAACTGACCATGGCAAATTGCATTCATCCTTTTCCCATCTATAAGGGCTATCTGCTCGTAGCGACCTTTCACCTATTCTGCGTCATCTAACTCTGCTTCTTGTATGATTCTAATTGAGGGAATTTCACCTCGATGGGGATGACCGCTTCTGTACCATAAACCAGCATGTAGGGGGTTGCTCCAGTTGATGTGCGGACCGTGGTGCGGTATCCCAGCAAGGAAAATAATAACTTCTCATGCCATTATTTATGGCTTTCGACTATCTTCCTTAGTATATTCTTGATATTCTTGTTAGCTGCTTCTATAGCTCCATTCATCTGAGGCTTGTAAGCTGTAGAATTCTTGTGTTTGATCCTGAATGCCTCACACATTGTTTTCATCAAATCACTGTTGAGATTGGAACCATTATCAGTGATGATTGATTTCGGAATTCCGAATCGGCAAACAATATGGTCACGGACGAAATCTATCACAACTTTCTTAGTCTCTGCCTTGTATGACGCTGCTTCAACCCATTTAGTGAAATAATCGATTGCCACCAGGATAAACCTGTGCCCGTTTGATGCGACAGGCTCGATAGGTCCAATGACATCCATTCCCCAGGTGACAAATGGACATGGTGAGCTTGTTGCAGTAAGATCGTTCGGAGGTACCTTTATCATATCTGCATGTATTTGACAGCGATGGCACTTGCGAACATACTGGATACAGTTTGTTTCCATAGTCATCCAAAAATACCCTGCTCAGAGTATCTTTTTTTTGCTAAGACAAAACCATTCATGTGTGGCCCGCAAGTCCCTGCGTGCACTTCATCCAATAGTCTGGATGCTTCTTTTGCTTCGACACACCTCAATAAACCCAAATCGGGAGTCCTCCTGTACAGGATTCCCCCACTATGGAAGAAGTTGTTGGATAATCTCCGAAGTGTGCGCTTTTAGGTAGCATTGGCAAGCTCTGGATATTCTCCGGTTGTCAAGTATTCCTTGATGTCGTGGAACCATGGTTTTCCGTATGCTTCTTCCTCAACGTGATCACAATAAGCTAGCTCATCATAAATCTTTACTGGGATGGGATCAATGAAATTCATATCTGGATACTGGATCATGGATGACAAAGTAGCCAATGCGTCAGCGAACTCGTTCTGGGCCCTGGGGACATGCTGAAATTCCGTCTTTGTTAATATTTTCCTTAACTTTTGTATGTGATGAAAGTAGGGGAGTATCTTAGAGTTCTTGATTGCCCGCTCTTCTCGAACTTCATGTATGAGCAAGTCTGAATCCCCGATCACTAGCAGTTCCTGAATGTTCATGTCAATGGCCATTTTGAGCCCTAGGATGCAAGCTTCATATTCGGCCATGTTGTTTGTGCAGGGGAATCTGAGCTTGGCGGATACCGGGTAATGTTGGCCGGTTTCTGATACTAGGATTGATCCTATGCAAACTCCTTTGAAATTTGCGGCTCCGTCGGAAAACAACCTCTAACAATCGTAGTATTCTTCAATATCTTCTCCTATAAAGGACACTTCTTCACCAGGAAAATACGTTTTTAGGGGTTCGTATTCTCCGCCAACAGGATTCTCGACAAGGTGATCTGTTATGGCTTAACCCTTGATTGCTTTCTGAGTCACGTAAACAATATTGAATTCACTCAGAAAGATTTGCCACTTGACGAGCTTGCCGGTGGGCATGGGCTTCTGGAAGATATACTTCAACAGGTCCATCCTGGATATGAGATAAGTAGTGTAGGCACAGAAATAATGCCTCAATTTTTGAGCAACCTAATTCAGAGCACAACAGGTGCGCTCCAATAAAGAATATCGGGTCTCGTACGTGGTGAACTTCTTACTGAGATAGTAGATGGCTTGTTCCTTCCTCCCTGTTTCGTCATGTTGTCCCAGAACACAACCAAATGCTCCATCCAAAACTGAGAGATAAAGCAATAGAGGCCTCCCTGGCTCAGGCGGAACCAAGACTGGTGGCGTTGACAGGTATTCCTTTATTCTGTCGAAGGCTTTCTGACAATCGTCAGTACATTTAGTAGCAGCATCTTTCTTCAGCATTTTAAATATGGGTTCACAAATGACCGTGGACTGAGCTATAAACCGACTGATATAGTTGAGTCTTCCCAAGAAACGCATCACGTCCTTCTTGCTCTTGGGCAGTGGCAATTCTTGAATGGCTTTGACTTTTAATGGGTCCAATTCTATTCCTCGACGACTCACAATGAAACCCAGTAATTTTCCAGCAGGAACCCCGAATGCACACTTGGCGGGATTTAGTTTCAGATTGTACCTCCTCAGTCTGTTGAAGAACTTTCTCAAGTCTCTCAAATGATCAGTGGCATTCTTGGATTTGATGATGACGTTGTCCACATATACTTCAATCTCCTTGGGTATCATGTCGTGAAAGATAGTAGTCATGGCTATCATATAGGTGGCACCAGCATTCTTTAACCCAAATGGCATCATTTTGTAACAATACATTCCCCATGGCGTGATGAAAGCTGTTTTTCTCTGCATCTTCCTTGTCCATCCATATCTAATGGTATCCGGCGACACAATCAACAAAAGACTGCAACTCATGCTTGGCGCAGTTGTCGATAAGAATGTGTATGTTTGGCAAGGGGAAGTCGTCTTTGGGACTGGCCCGGTTAAGATCCCGGTAGTCGACACAGATTATAACCTTCCCGTCCTTCTTTGGTACCGGCACGATATTGGCTAACCACGTTGGATATTCCACCACCCTGAGAACTTTGGCTTTGACCTGCTTAGTAACCTCTTCTTTGATTTTCAAACTCATGTCGAGTTTGAATTTTCTGAGCTTCCGTTTTACCGGCGGACAGGTTGGATATGTTGGACGTTTATGAGCTACAATGGACGTGATGAGATCGGTCATATCAGCATACGACCAGGCGAAGATGTATTCATATTCCTTTAAAAAAAATTTATATTCTTCCTTTTCTGATGGCGACAAGTGAACACTGATGCGAGTTTCTTTGACATTTTCCGTATCTCCCAAATTAATTACCTCAGTTTTTTCCAGGTTAGACTTTGGTCTATTCTCAAAATTATCAACTTCTCTGACGACCTCTTCAAGTATCTCATCTTCCTCTGAGTCTATATTCGTCTGTTGCGTTGTTTCGTTGCAAGTTACAATCGTTGGTTCATCGTCAAAGTAAGTAGTAGTAATGTTGTGTAAAGATAGAGTAAATGATAGAGAAAATAATAAGAGCAAGATATATGATAAACTGAAATGTTTTAAATAAATTGAACATCGGAGCTCTTTTCGAAATTAAAGGCAATGCGGAAAGAAAATCAACTAGTAAAAAGTAAAATGAGATGCATGGTGCTTTTGTTTAGCCTTGCTACCCCGAAGCTTTCCGGGCACTGGTGGTTCTGATAGTACAATTATTGAGATGTACCCTTCTGCTTAAGATGATCATGCCAGAGTGAACGAACTAACCTTTGGGAAAGGGGAATAAAGAAAAAACAAAAAAGTAACAAAGTTAGTAAAGATTATGAGGAGAAAACGTTGTGATATTTAAACACATAATGCAAGAATATAAATTGTGTCCTAAATTGGGTGCCTCATTGTGCCCGAGGTAGGACTAGCGACAAATAGTTTTGGAGAACTTATAATGCTAAATACCGCATTTTATTGATAAAATAAGACGAATCCAAAATGACTATAAGCAATGGAAAGTAAAAATGTCACTAGTGGCCATGGCCTTATTACATTAAAAATAAAAAGACTCCTAACTACTTGGTCCCGGAAGGACCTTCCCCAGATTCGGCATCTTTGTCTCCCTCGAACAGTTTCACCAGCTCGCGTAGTCCTAGTAGCAAATAAGCTCGGGCTAGATGTCCGCATGCATTTCCTTTGCAGCTTCTATGATTCTATTGTTAGGATGAATCTCTAGAAGACAAGGAAAATTCCCTAAGTATTTGCGGACGAGTATCTGATCGCTGGAGTGTAGCTCTTTCCACCAATTCAGTGGCCTTGGATAAATTTGGTTACCATGCCAAATCTGGGGACTTCGTGCCTCAATTTCTGCAAAACAAAGCGTTAGGCCATTACCCCTACCGAACTCAACTATTTAAACCAATAATTAGCATAGCAAGCACCTAAGTTCTCCAAATAAATGCACAGAATATGGAGGTGTCCGTTTGGGTTTCAAGGAAACCCGGGGGACCTTGGACAAGGCTATCTTAATGAGTCATTATGTGGACAACATAATTGACTCGGCTAGGTTTGACCATGATGCATGTACAGTTTAAACGGAGTAAGGTTTCTATCGGGGTATTAGACAGGTACCCTTGAGCGGACAACTCAAGAGGGAAAGGCACGGAACCGTCGACTACACCGCTAATCGACTGGTTTTACCGTGAATACGCCTTTTCAAAATTTAAGGGGTAATAGCATTGGAAGCTCGCAACTACTCATTTTAAGCGTTGCTACAGTATTTGTTTGGCACGAGTGGAATATGATGTTGAAAAATGCAGTTTACAAGAATGAAACAAATTGATATGTATTTTCACGTTCATACAATAAAGTTTACAATGATTTCTCAAAATTACAACAACAATGATGGGAAAGCGGTAAGCGAACGTAATTAAAGAAAGAGAAACAAAAGAAACGAGTCAGTTTCAGACAAAGGCATTAACCAAAAGCAATAAAAAAAGCAATAAAGTCACATATAGCATGCAATGGTAAAAGCCTAAAGGTCCCCAGCGGAGTCGCCATGCTGTCGACGCCCCCTTTTACTTGCAAAATCGGGTGAACGACATTTGGAAGGACAACTCTTTTCCCGTTTGTGAATTTTGGTTTTGGATTTGGAGAGTCGCCACCTAATGATTATAGTGCATTAGGACACTTTTAAAAGAATTTGAGATGAAAAACTAGAGTTTGGGTAAGGGGTAGAAATTATCTCAAGGGGAAGGTGTTAGGCACCCCTCAAGATCCACTAGTGTGGTTCCCGACCATGCTACAATTGTGAATTTAATGCAAACCAACAAGTAAACAAGCAAGTATTGCAAATATGAGAAAACGTTACACAAATGTATTTATAGATGCTAAAATTTGGAAGGACAACAATTTTTGTGATTAAAGAAGAGGTACACAAGTAAAGGAAAGGGGTGTCAAATAATTGATGCAAGTAACAAAAAAAAGAAGTACAAGAAACAGGAGCTGAAGATGGGATAGCTTTTAAGAATTCTGAAACATTATTAAGCTAATAAAGAGGGAGGGGGTCTTAGGTTTATACATTACATGGATCATTCGCACAACACCGGTACCCAATTGTACGCATAGTGTTATCGTGTAATCATCATCTCCATGCCTACCCTTCCCACCCCGTCGAGGTGTTAAAGCGCGGAATGGTATCGTTTACTTATTGCATGCCATTACCCGTCCCAATCCTATTAGTCCTAGAGGCAAATGGACTACTAATCCTAAAGGGAAAGGGGTTTGGGGCTTCAGAAGTTTCAAAGCATAAAATGCTAAGGCGTCAACCAAAACAAGTAATTGCAAATAGAAGGGGAATCAGACAAGTAGGCAGGGCTCAAATATACCTCCATAAATCATCGAAAATCACAGAGTTTAGCATGTCTTTCATGTACTGATTTTTGGTCTTATTTAGATAAAGCAACGAGCGGATTGGTTCAACGCATATTTTTAGGTGAAAAGTCTACATTAGGCATACTCGAATGCAGTTGTTTGAAACTGATCTTGTTGACCTAAGTGTTGATTAGAACTAGGCATGATATATACTGATTTTAAAAACAAATGTGCAAACTAACAAGGGTTACCGATTTTAGCGGGACAATATAATTCTAACAGCTAGTATTATCTCTCTTTAGATTCGAAATTTCCTATAGGCATGCTTTCTATATGAATAATGATTTGGACATCTTTTAGGTGTTGACAGAAGTCCTATGAACATGGTATCTATATGCAGCTTTTTGTTATCAGACCTATAAATAGTTTGCCTAGTGATGTTTATAGATGCAGAATGCATCAGTTTATAGACCATGTTTTTATATGAATATCCAGGACAATTAGAAGTTAACCTATAGGCAGGATATCTATGCGCGGAGATGCAGAAATTATGAGTGTATCCTATAGGCATGATTTCTAGGTGTATTTGCAGAAAATTATAACAAACCCCTATAGGCATGATCTCTAGACGTGAGTTTTGCAGAAATGCAGAATTAAAGTTTACCCTATTAGCATGATCTTCTAGGTGGATATGCAGAAATAAGAGTTTAAACCTATAGGCAGGATTTCTACCCTTGATGCGAAAAAAAATCCCATTCCCCCCTTTTTACTAACTCCCCCGAGTTTGTACAAGTTATTACAACCCAAAAGAAATAAACTGGAATTAAAAAAAACATCAAAAATCCTAAACTACATACGAGCAGCCTAATCCAGACTTAAGGCCTAATAATATGAGATTGAGCCACTTTCGAGATCCAAATTTCCAAGCCTTCTCTTATCTAAGGTGTTTCAGAGATTCAAGGGGTTTCAGGAACCCCAGGCAATGCATACACCCAAGATATTAATCAGAAATTGAGTTGTGCAGTGCGGAAGGGCCAGCCTTTATGTGTCCAATTTCATAGGAAGCTCAAGTGTCCCAAGGCAAGGCTCACACAAGAGGGGTAGAACTTAAGTTCTAAGAATTGAGTGTAAGTGTAATAGGAAGGGGTTGGGGGCTACCCAAGCAGGCTGGTGGTCATGCCTAGCCACAAGATAGACTGGCACACCCCTGACCTAACCTGTTGATCAATAATTTAGAGAGTAAAGACCTATTGGAGGTCAATCCATGGCCTAAACAATAATCAGGAGTATTGACAGGCCAAGGCTGTTACTCAGCATACACACAATAAGGGAATGGGGATGGGGAATTGACAAAGCTTATGGTCCCGAAGGGTTAAGTTCATATCCATGGACAATGACTTCAGACATTGTCATGTTTCTGAACCATAACTTTAAGCACAAAAGGGATATGCGGGTTTAGGATCCATAAAGTCTGAAACAAATAACCAACAACTAACAGGATGTACACATGAATTAAACATTGAATTTCAAGGGGAAGTGACATGTTACAGCATGCTAGAAACACATGTAAACTAAAGAAAACATGGTCAGAAGTATACATGAATTAAGCATGTTGTTGATGAAGCTTGAAAATTAAATAGAACATACCAGTAGAGAAGCAAAAGTGTAGAAGGAAGTAGAGCAAACAAAAGTCCACAGTAGCACAAGTAGCAGAAAGAGAGAGAGAGAGAGAGAGAGAGAGAGAGAGAGAGTTTTTAAGTGTAAGAGAGTGATTTTTGAACTCAGATTACTCGTTTGTGTTCTTTTTTTCCAAAGAAAAGGGAGGAGAGTATTTATAGCTTTGAAATCGTGTAGAGAAATAAGGTAATATGTACAAATCTAACAAAAATATGGGCATGGTCACAAATCAGAATCAATTAGTATAAGATCCCCCTTAATCAGGAGATTCTTATTCGAACGGATACTAACAGGATCCAAATAAAGAAAGGAGAATCAGTCTTGTAAGCAGAATGGCTATTTCCATAAAAGAAACAGTAAAGTCATACAATATGCCATTAAGTCTAAGTACTTGATTTGAAGCTATTTTTGGAAAGATTCAGTGAGGCCAATCAAAGAAAAGGAACCAATTAGACTTTAACATGCTAGTAAAATCAGGATCTCAGGGAAGGAAAAGTTTTTGAAATCAATTTCGAGTTAAATAAATCACAGGAGGAACTCAGTATATCATGCACGCATAAGTAATAGACATGTGAAGCCAAACTGTGGCAAAAGAACAACATATAGTAGTAGCTCAAAAGAAAACATTCGAAGCATGATAGTCAGGTTTCAGTGTTTAACATTAGAGAAGAAAATCAGAAGCATGCAAAGAGTAGAGTGGAAAACATGGTTGATTTTGAGAAGTAGTAAGAACTCAGAACCAAAAGAGTCACATGAGGAAAACAGAGTTGAAGTAAAGGAATCGCATTGAACAACTTCAAAGAAATCGAATAGTCCCCTAAAGAAACTAGGGTTTTCGAAATCAATCGAGTTTAAAGGAGATAAGCAGATTAACAAATAAACAGATTCAGAATCTCAGATAAACCCCAAAAATTAGGGTTTTTAACGTGCTAACTCAGCGAGAAAAATAAGGTAAATCAAACAAATATTAACAAACAGACTAAGAAACTCAAGCAAAATTCCAAAAATTAGGGTTTTCAACATGCTAACTCAAATAGAAAACATCACAAGCAAAACAGAGTAAAACATGTCGAGAATCAGAGAAGAGATTTAACATGAAACCCTAGTAGAAGAATAAAGAGTTTTTGAAAGAAAACATTAAAGAAACTTCGAGAAAAATGCATAGAAAGTTCACACACACATAGATCCGGAGCAGATCTAAAAATAAATTAAAGGAACCTTAGAGATTAGGGTTTTGTGAGAAACCCAGGTGATGATAAGGCTTTGGAAACCATCGATCTGATAGAGATAGTCGGAGATAGGGTTAGGCGGTCGTGTGAATTAAAAAAGGTAAGAAGTAACGGTGGCTATTGATCTAAATGATCAACGGCCGGGATTTAAAAAGGATATGGGTTGGGTCGGTTGAACATGTACTGGGTCGGGTAGGCACGCTAATTGGGCTGGGTAATTGGGTTTTAAATTGGGGCTGAAATGAGGTGCCAAATTGGCTTGAATTGAAATGCAATAAAGGCCAAATCGTAAATAGCCAATTTTCCCCCTTTGGTTTTTATAAAATAGTAGTACAGATTTTAAAAACAAATTAAATATACTGGGTAAATAAGTATTATATAAATATTAATAAAAAATGCTGGGATTAATTTTATAAATGCAAAATGTCATAAATTACAAGATAGGCTATAATTGCATTTATATGCAATTTAGCTTTAAAATACCAAACAAATTTGTAAAAAATATGCGAAAAATTGGTTTAATTATATTTAGGTGTAAATGTGAAAGATAAAATGAATTATCCACCAAAATGATAATTTTAGGAATAATTATCGGATTTTGTTGTGTAAAAATAGGCAATAAATTGGTTTTAAAAATCATCAAAAAATGTCAAGACTCTTGGATGTGCTTATATATGCACCAATATGTTATTTTGGAAATATTTGGGTATAAGAAATACTTAAGGAAAAATTGGGTATCAACAATTAGTGTATCACAACTGTGTGACAGAGTAACTTGGTAGCATTTAGCTCTACCAAATGCTTTGTGATTAATCTTACCACTAACAAGACATTTTTCTAGGGAAAAAGAGTTAACAATATTTACATTTTAGATTTGTCCACTCTTTCGGAAAAGGAACTCACCTGCTTGAGTGTGTTGGAAAATGATCCCCTCTTGTGGCACAAAAGACTTGGTCATGCAAGTCTAAATCAACTCAACAAATTAGTCCCCAAGGACCTGGTGACAGGATTAGCGAACATAAAATTCAACGAAGATAAAGTTTGTGAGGTCTGTGCAAGGGGGGAGCAGGTAAGATCATCTTTTAAAAGCAAGAAAACGGTAAGCACGACCAGGATGATGGAACTGGTTCATATGGATCTCTGTGGTCCAATAAGAACATTGAACAGAGGTGGTAAGAAATATGTAATGGTACTTGTTGATAATTACTCTAGGTTTAATTGGGTATTGTTTTTAACATCTAAGGATGAAGCATTTGACATGTTTACTGCCTTTGTTGGAAAAAGTCAGAAACAACTAGGTAATCAACTTGCATCAATTAGGTCTGCCCATGGAACTGAATTTGAAAATGCTAAGTTTGCTAAATTTTGTGATGAGCACGGTATAGATCATAATTTATCTACACCTAGGACTCCTCAACAAAATGGAGTAGTTGAAAGAAAGAATAGGACTCTTGAAGATATGGCTAGGAATATGCTTCTTTCTAGTAAACTGCCCCATAGCTTCTGGGCAGAGGCTATAAAAACCGCATGTTACATCTTTAATAGGTGCATGACTAGACCTCTTGTAGAGAGGAATCCCTATGAGTTACTTAAAGGGAGAAACCAAATATATCACATCTTAGGGCATTTGGATGCAAGTGCTTTGTGCACAATAATGGAAATGACTCCCTAGTTAAGTTTGATCCCATAAGTAATGAGGGAGTATTCTTGGTATACTATTCATATAGCAAAGCTTATAAAGTGTACGACAAAAGAACATTATGTGTAGAAGAAAATGTACATGTAGTTTTTTATGAATACATGAACATGAAGATGAAGCTATTGGGCTAGTAAAAGAATTGAGTAAAGTCACAACTCAAGCTGAAGATGCACCAAAATAAGGATTATGTGATGGAACAGGTTCTTCTATCCAGGGCATCCTGATGGGGGAACTGAACAAAGAAGAAATGAATCTAACTCCCAAATGCAACATGTCCATGAGCCTGTTCCTCAGAAACCAAACATGGGAGAAACTCCAAACAGAAATCAGTTGGTTATGAAACCTTACAAGTATCAAATTTCTCATCTCATTGAGAATATCCTTACTAATCTAACTTCTGGAGTTGAAACCAGATCTCAATTAAAGAATCTGTGTGCTTTTGATGCATTCTTATCTTTTATTGAACCTAAAAATATTGTTGAAGCTTGGTAGGATTCATATTGGGTGAATTTAATGCAAGATGAACTCAATCATTTTGAAAGAAGCCAAGTATGGTATCTGGTCACAAAACCCAAGGACAGATTAGTAAGTGCCTCTAAATGGGTCTTCAGAAACAAACTTGATGAGGATAGAATAGTTACAAGGAACAAGGCAAGGCTCGTGGTCCAAGTTTATATCCAAGAGGAGGGCATATATTATGATGAGACATTTGCCTCACTTGCAAGATTGGAGGCAATAAGACTCCTCATAGCCTTTGAAGCACATGTGAAATTCACCCTTCACCAAATGGATGTGAAGAGTTCCTTCCTAAATGGCTACTTAAAGGAAGAAGTCTTTGTCAAACAACCTCCAGGGTTTGAAAGTAAGGAGTGTCCAAATATTGTATACAAATTGGACAAAGCCCTGTATGGACTCAAGCAAGCTCCTAGAGCATGGTATGAATGTCTATCCAAATTCCTACTTGAACATGGATACAAAAGAGGTAATATTGATAATACTTTATTCTTGAGGGAAAAAGGTAAGGATCTACTAGTAGTACAAATATATGTTGATAACATAATTTTTGGGGCAACCACTAAAAAACTGAGTAAGGAATTTGAAAAATTAATGGGGAGTGAATTTGAAAAGAGTATGATGGTGAGATTAACTTTTTCTTAGGCTTACAGATCAAACAAAACCCAAATGGAACCATGATCCACCAGTATAAATATGCAAAGAGTTGATTAAGAATTTTAAAATGGATGAATCAAAAGAAATAGACACACCTATTGCAAAAACTACTAAATTAGGCATAGATGAACCTGATTCATGTGTTGATCAGAAGTTGTATAGGGGTATGATTGGCTCGCTTTTGTATCTTACTGCTAGCAAACCCGACATAGTTTTCAGTGTAGGGCTTTGTGCTCATTTTGAGGCAAATCCTAAGGAATCCCATTTGACTGTTGTCAAGAAGATACTGAGATATTTGAAAGGTACTACTGATCTTTGTATTTGGTACTCTAAAGGTAGCAATTTTAATCTAGTAGGATATGTTGATGCTGACCATGTAGGTTTCCTTATGGATAGGAAAAGCACCTCAGGTATGGCTCATTTTCTTGGTTCATGTTTGGTATCATAGGCCACTAAAAAGCGGAATTCAGTAGCCTTATCTATTGCTGAGGTTGAATACGTTGTTGTTGCCTCTTGTTGCGCTCAACTACTGTGGATCAAATAGCAGCTGATAGATTTTGGCATTGAAGTTGGTTGCATCCCTATATTTTTTGATAACACTAGTGCTATAAGTATGACAAAGAATCCAGTTCATCATAAGAGGACTAAGCATATACAAGTAAGACATCACTACTTAAGGGACAACTGTGAGAAATGATTGATTTCTATAGAATTATGTGCTACTGATAAATAAAGTGCTGACATCTTTAATAAAGCACTGAGTAGAGAAAGCTTTGAAAGGAACAGGTTAGAATTAGGGATGATTAAGATCACCTAATGGGACCGGCTCAAAATGCACAATGAAAAAAAAATGAAAAATGAAAAAAAAAATTTAGCTAGAAAATCTGGAACTTGTGTAAATATTTAGATTAATTTTTACTCAGCTTCATACTGTAAATAGTATACTCTTGTGACATGCGTTGATATAACTCAGTGATCTCTAACAAAATTTTCTCTATTTTTGTAAATTGAGGCATGATTAAGATAACTCCAAATGAAGAACATGATTCATCAGTATTGGTTCATTTGAATATATTGGTATGTTTTTATACTCGACACAATTGGAAATATAAATATTCAAATCATGAGAAGATTCCTACCTATGTTCAAAAACATCAGCAAATCCTATCCGTTTATTTTTTAACCAGTTCCGTCTCTATTAGAATTCGTACCATAAAATTGCCTTAAATATAGAGAAGCTGAACCATTCATTCAACATGAAATTTTAGGTTGATTAGAAATCTAATTGACTGCTAAAAGCTATCGTTATCCATTAAATAAGTTTTTTTCTTTAAATACCCATTATTAACTTCTTCCACCCTCATTATTCCAAACCGTCTAAAATTCTCCTTCACTCTAAATTGTTCTCTCCTCCAAAAACCCTAACTTACAAACTCTCTCAAGCCATCAGTTACAATGTCAAACCCTCAAGATAATCCAGGGACTCCTCCACCACCATCCCCTTCTGGTTCATCCATACCTTCTCCACCCAGTACAAACCCCGGGCCTAAGAAAAGACGTGTAAAAATGCTAGCTCGAAAAATTGTAGCCTCCGGTGCACTATCAAAGAGATTAAATGCAATTAAAGGCTGCCTAAGCCTAAGATTCTGAGAACTCAGACGATTCGTTCAAATCTGCAAGTGAGGGGGAAGGACCTGGGTCTTCTGATTCTAAGAAGGCTCAAAACTCCCCTTCGAAGGTAAGTTTCGCTTTGGCTAAAAATTTAGAAAATAGGTTTGTTTTGGTTGGGTCTGTCAGGAATGTGGAATTTTCTTAATTCAAAAGAAGATGCAGTAAAAAAGAAAAAGAGAGAGAAGGTGTATGTGTTGATGTGAGGGGAAAAAGGGAAAGGAGTGGCTTGTTCTTCACCCACTTTTGAATTGATGGAACCAGCTATCTCTGGGGTTGAACATGCAATTGTGGAAGAAAGTGGCAAGAAGTCAGGGGGAAGTGATTGAGGGGAGGCTGCTGAAGGGTTGGTTAATCTAAGTTCATAGGACGATGGACCAGTTCATCTATTGTGGAGACCCTAGCAGACCTTCTGAAGAAAGTAGGTGCCAGTTATGATCTAAAGAAAAGGAGAACTCCAACACCAAAAGCCCCCAGCACTGCAAAACCTTCCAAGAAAAGAAAGGCTTCCTCCCCAACAACTACTGAAATTCCCTTTCCAAAGGGAAGAGCCATATGAAGTCGAGTGAAACAGGTTGAGAGTGAATTACAAAAGGCTTTGGCTGAAAGTAAGAAGAAGAAGATGATGGATAAAGGAAAAGGTAAGGTTGTGGAGTCCTATGATGCTGTTGATATTGAGCAGATGGAACAGCTCCATCAGGAGGAACATACAACAATGGAGGTTCAGACCCCCAATCCCAAAAAGACCATTACCTCTTCCAAAAAGTCTTCATCTGTGTCTAAGGTTGCTGAACCTTCATTGGCCAAGAGGACAAGGTCTGTAGTGAAAAACAAACAAGTTAGAGTTTCTAAAGATTAGGAATGGAGTGGTGAAGAAGAGAGTGAGTCTGATGGTGAACAAGACAAGATGGCCAAGTTTGGCAAAAGAAAATTTTTGAAGGGAAGATTGTTGAATGACTTGGTGGAACCAGGAATGGTTTGTTTGATTGATGCCCTGGCTGTTCAGGGCTGGAAGGACATGGTCCTTTAGATGGATTGAAGGCTAGCTAGGAATGAAATCATTGAATTTACTACCAATGCAGAGGTCAAAGATGGCAGAGTCACCAGCCAAGTAAAATGAGTTCATGTGACCTTTGATGCAGAAAAGCTAGGAGAGATTCTTGACATCCCTGCTGAGGGATATGATGACTACACTAGGCAAAGATGGCCAAGTATGGATTCCCTTCCTCCTGCCCTTGAAATTACTAGGCGATTTTGTGATGTTGAAGAAGTGAATGAGACTAAGTTTATGAACAAGAGTGAAACGAAGCCACAACACAAAGTCCTCTTTGAGTTTGTCAACAAGTGCCTACTGCCTAGGCAGGAAAGAAGGCACATTGCTAACTATATGGACTTAGTTATGATAGAGTGCCTTGAAAGTGGAAGGCAATTCAACTGGCCTACATTCATCATCAAGCTACTAGACATGGTTACCAATGGCCCCAAGGCCCATGCCACCCCCTATGGATTTATTATGACTATTGTTCTGGATCGGTGCAAGGTCCCTCTGAAGAAGTGTGAAATGGCCACAAGAAAGGACTACTTTAGCATTAATACTCTGATTGCTTGTGACTATCTAGTCAATGTCATTCCAACTCAACCTTGTTCATCCAAGAAGACACCTATCAACAGTAAAGTCAGGGCTCTAGTTCAGGAAAGTGAGGCCAAGGATACTAAGATAGCTATGCCAAAGGCTCGCTTAGCAGAGGTTGAATCTGAGTGGGATGCTCTCAGAACTGAGCTTACCAAGGAAAAGGAGAAGAATGACAGGATTCTTCACAGTATGCGAAATCTTTTCCAAGACCAAAACCATCCCTCTAGCTCCCCCAAGCCTTAGGAATTCTAGCCTTTATCTCCTGAACCTGTCTAGTACCATCTGTGACCCAGATTAGGGATTTCTCTTTCTTTTTTCTCATGTTTTGAATATTTTTTCTTTCTATTTGTGTATTGGGGTAGCAACATATCTTCTATCAATGATATCTATTGTTTTTGCTCTTGTTGATTGTTACTATTTTCTTTATAGTTTAAATATGTTTGCCTGATTACTAATGATTAATCCGTGATTGCACTTGTAGTTGCCCCAGTAGCCATGAGTACTTACTAAAATCTGGGACTCACACTTTGTTTATGCAACTTTTCGATGATGCCAAAAAGGGAAAGAGATATTATGCTTTACATATTCTGAATATGTGATGTTTATAACCTAATTGACCTGGTCCTTAATGATAAGTACTTTTTTCTAAACATTGTATTGATGAATAAGTTGAGTTCTTATAGGGCCTAAGTGAGTGAAAAACACAGAGGTTATCATCATCAAAAAGGGGGAATTTGTTGGCCCAAGTAAATGTGAAGTTTTGAAGATTGACAAAAGAACTCAGACATGGACCAGGTCGATCTTGTGAAGCACAGTAGTGATCCACCCAAACATGTAAGATGCACGTGAAGGAGATATTATCAGAAGTAATATCTCCTGATCATGATCGAAAAGGTTGCATATTGGATAAGGAGACAGACTTCTTACACAAAGAGAACACGATTTAGGAAAAGGATAGAGTTAGAGTACGAGATCAACTAGAACTCTTCCACCATGGAATAGTAGTGTCTGTATCCTAGTAAATCTCGAATTACTAACTTCTTAAATATCAGTGGTGTTCTCTTTTAGAGGTGTTGCACAAAAACGCATAAGTTAAATGTGAATTGAGAGAAAAATAGCAAGGTTGTTGCAAGCAGTTCTTGTGTTATTCAAGTGTGCAAACCTGAAGCTACTTGAACCAGATAGAAGAATCAGTTCCAAGTGTCTATCTTTTACTCTAGTTCAATTATAGAAGGTGATTTTACATTGTACCTTTCATCTTTTATAGTAGCAATTGTATTAGGTACTTTTTTTTTAACTGAAACCACTAGGCCATGTGCCTAGGGTGTATTTTATAAATTAACAAAGAGTACAAAAAAGGAGGGGCACATAAACCTTACCTCCAAACTCAAGATGAAAATGCATTTTGTTAACCAAGTATGGAAACTAAATGACATTTGCCAACTATGAAAGGTTAGACCTATAATGATGTGCCAATTGCTTATCAAAGAGAGATTGGTAATTGGCTTTACAAAAAACCTGTGAGAATAGCCTAGGTCAACAATGCAAGAATGCATACATGTTCCTAACACTATGTGAGATTGAGTATTACAACATGTTATACAACTAGAAATAGTGTATAAATGCCCTAGAACAAGGGATCTATCCTCCCTTGTGCCATAAGGGAAGACAATCATCAAAAGGCTATGGTATAAGTTGTACAAATAAAGGGCTCCTGCTTCAGAAAAGAGTGAGCCACAGGTAGAGGGTGCTCCTGCTTCAGATGTATATTATGTCCTGCACCGGATCTGGAAATGGTGGAGCTATTCGGCAGTCTGCACAGCGCAAGATGTGGATCTTTGCAATTTCAGGAGGCATCTGCTTTGTGGTTCTGCAGATGAACAACATCAGTAGTGCAGCAACATCTTCTTCAATGTGGTTGCTGCAGTGTTGTTGTGTGATTTGGATCAAATGTGGTCCATGAGATAGGATGTGCACCTGACTGGTTGGAGCTACTTGAGACAAATGATACATTTTCACCAGAATGAGCACTTGAAGTGCTGATACCACTGGGTGAAAGTGCACCATTTGTACAAGTAAGCTCCAAGAACCTGCAAAATGAGACAAACATATTAGTAATAGGGGGGGGAGCTCCAACTCCAGGTTCTTATGTATTATGGAGTGGAGGCTGGGGAAAGGGGAGCTTTGATGATCCCTATTCTATACTCAGAGGTTGACTGTATTTGTGTGCAGTCAACAGTATAGATGCTCATATTGCTGAAGAAGGGTTGGATTTCAATGGGAAAGAAATTAGAGGAAGGTAGGTTTGGTTGGTGAGTTGTCATTGTCTGTAGGTTTATGTGTGTGCTGCAGGGTGTAATGATCTGAAGGATCAGATGGGTGGTTTTAAACCACCTGGTTGTGAGTTGTATTGCCAAACACCTATTGATGACTTCTCTAATGGTGTTTTGCAGAAGAGTATGGGTGCAAGAGTGGTGGTGCTCTCCTGTCCAGTTATGAAGAGGGGTAATATGGCTTGGGAAGTGGTAATGGCCAATATATGATTGACTAACTAAGACAGGAGAGATGATACCTGCAACAAGAAACAAACAGTTAGAAAAAGATTGCAGTCTGATAGGCTGCTGCCAGTTCCTACTTGTGTTGTATGGCTGACACATTTTGTTGGTTGTGTGGGGTGGTCTTTGGATTGTATGGGAGTTTGTGTAGTGCTTCTTGTTGATGCTAAGGCTCCAAGTAATCTTGGTGGGATTGTGATGGTTTGGATTGGGTATTTGGATTATAGGGAGTAACTTATAGGTGACAGTGTTGTTAATCATGGGCAGAAGGGTAGAAATGGGACAGATGAGGTGGGAGATGGATATTTTTGGTGAGTTTATGCCTAAATGATGGTGTTCCATTTTGATCTAGAAGGATCTGACCTCTGATTAGGTGAGGGAGAGTGTTGAGGTGGTGAAAGTGGGTGGGAGAGGTAAGTGTGTGACTGAGCTTAGACAAAGAATCTGCAGGGTAGTTGGCTTCTCTGTATGCATGGGTGAAGGTGACCTGTTCACAGGAGCTAGTGAGGTGTTTGAGTTCCTGAATATACATGGACACATTCCAGGGTGGGGTAGTATTGTGGTTTAACCAGAGGATGAGTAGACTAGAATCTGCCTCCAAGTGAATTTTGGAGTATCCTTGTTCTATACACCATGTCAGGCCAATGTGAGCAGCCTGCACTTCAGCTTGGTTGTTGGTGCCAATTCCTAGAGGAGCAGAGATAGCATGGATGAAAGTGCCATTGTGATCTCTGATAATGATCCCTGCTCCTATTTTCCCAGGATTTCCTAGTGCACTACCATCACTATTTATCTTGACAAAACCTGGAGATGGCTTACCCCAGGTCACCTGTTGAACCCTTGTCTGCATAGTAAGGCTTTCAGTTATGAGGACAACTTCTGGCCATTTGGTTGGCCATTTTATGTTCCCATGGGAAGCCTTAAGAACCAGATTGATGTCATTGTCAATTGAGAAACAAGTTCTTGAGATAGAGGATGTCTTGCCACCATACTTAGAACTGCACCTATTTTTCCATAGATTCCAACAGATGATTATAGGTAAGGTGTCAAGAATGAGCTTGTGAACATGGTGAGTTCTTTTCAGGAGACCCCATTTTATGATTGTGAGATTTAGGGGCATGGGGCTATATTGAATTCCTAGGGCTGCAGCATAAATTTTCCAAATATTTCTTGCAAAATGACCTGTGGTAAACAAGTGATCCACAGTCTCCAGGCCAGGTTTGATACAACACACACATCTGCTAACAGTTGGACTGCTGAACCTTAACACTCTATCATCAGTAGGCAATTTATTCCTCAAGGCTCTCCAGAGGCAAAAGGACCATTTAAAGGGAATGTTTTTGTGCCAGGTTAGTTTGTTAGAAAGAAGCTGTGGTCTTTTGTGCCTTATCACCTCCCAAGCAGATGCACATGAAAAATCTCCCTTAGTAGTTGGTGTCCAGATTGGCTTATCAGGGGTGTGTGGATCATAGTGGATAGGAGTTTGGATGATGGTTTGGATCATGTGGGATGGGGCTATGGAGTTAAGCTTCTGAAGGTCCCAGGTTCCTGAATTCCAAAGTGATGAAACTTGGATATTACCAGGTCTGCCTCCATGCTGTCTGAAACTTGCCAAATTGCCACATCCAAGCCAATTATCCCACCAAAAACTAGAATTCCCAGAGTGTAGTATCCATTGAATATGCTGCTCAGCATCCTTTTTGTTTGACATCATCCTCTTCCAAGATTGGGATTGACCAGAGTTCCATTTCTTAGATATGGGGTGAGACCTCTTACAGTATTTAGCAAGCAAGAAACTACTCCAAAGAGTTTGTTTTGTTCTGAACCACCACCATCGTTTGAATTCAAAGGACCTGCACACATCTACTATGTTCTTGAAATCCACACCACCCTCAGCTAGAGTGTTTGAGAGTTTGTGCCAAGAAGCCCAGTGATATTTGTTCTTATCAACATCCATCCCCCAAAAAAAGTTGGCAGCTAGTTTTTCAATGTGTCTTAGCACAGTTTTGGGAGGAGAGACAGCAGAAAGAAGGTGAATGGGGATAGATTGAAGGACATGTCTAATGAGAGTTGCTCTACCACCATATGAAAGAAGTTTGCCCTGCCAACCTCTGATTCTACCCACTATTTTGGAGATGATGGGATTAAAGTATACAATCCTCTTCCTTCCACAGTAAAGGGGGCATCCAAGGTAGGTGAGAGGAGACTCTTTTCTGGTGAATTTGGTGAGTTGTTGGATCCTTCTGATGGTGTAAGGAAAGGCTGAGGGGGAAGTCATGAAGTGGCTTTTGTTTCTGTTGATGAGTTGCCTAGAAGAAAGTTCATAGGCCTGAAGGGTATTCATGATTTTCTGGAGTGAGTATCTGCTACCAGAGGTGAAGATGATTATGTCATCAGCAAAACTTAAATGGTTAATCTGAGGGCCTCTTTTTTCCATATAGAATCCATTGAAATATTGGTCATGAGAGAGTCTGTTGAGCATTCTAGAAAGAAGCTCAGCCCCAAGAATGAAGAGAGCAGGGGCCAAGGGATCACCTTGCTTCAAACCCCTTGTGGAGTGGAAGAAGCCAAATCTTGTGCCATTTACAATAACTGAGTACCAATTGTTGGAGAGGGTTCTCCACACCATGTCTATGAAAAATTCACTGAAGCCCATTCTCCTCAAGATAATACATGTGAAGGACCAGGAAACTCTGTCGTATGCCTTAGCCATATCAAGTTTAATGACCACATTTCCTCCAATGTTGGGCTTGTTGATGCCTTGGACTATCTCCTGAGCAAGCATGATATTTTCAGAGATGCTCCTCCCCTTGACAAAACCTGTCTGATTTGGAGAGATGATTTTGGGCAAAATTGGTGCTATCCTTGTACAAATGAGCTTTGAGATGATCTTATTTATGAAGTTGCTCAAACTTATGGGTCTATACTCTGAGAGTGAATTAGGAAATTCAACCTTGGGAAGCATAACTAGACAGGCATGAGTCATGTGTCTAGGCATTGTACAACCACTAAAGAAAGATAGAACCACTTTAAAAAGATCTTCTTTGATAATATCCCAGCAGTGCTGGTAGAACCTTCCCCCAAATCCATCTGGACCAGGAGCACTGTCAGGATTCATTGAGAAAACCACCATTTTGACTTCATCAAGTGTGGGATCCTTGTTGATGGCTTCATTGTCCTCATCAGATATAAGAGTAGGGATGCAGGAAAGCAAGTCTTCCCTAATGATTCCCCCAGGATCAGAAAATAAGGTCTGAAAATGGTCACAAGCTGCTTCTCCAATACTTTCATCACCCTCAATCCATTCTTCATCCTCATTTTTAATCTTGTGGATGAATAACTTCCTTCTTCTTCCCCTTATGAGAGTATGAAAGTATTTAGAGTTGACATCTCCATCTTTGAACCAGTGAAGTTGAGTCTTCTGCCTTAGAACAGACTCCTCTGTTTTCAAGTGCTTAATATACTGAGCATTGAGATTGTGGAGTGCTTCTCTATCATTGGCACTATTAGTTTGAGCCCAGAGCTCTTCAGCTAATCTAACCTTTTCTTCATACTCCTTCACTTTACTGAAAATATCCCCATACTCCTGCCTTGACCATTTGCTCAATTCAGAGGATAAGATTTTGAGCTTCTGATGAAAGATCCACATGGGGTTGCCTTGGATTGGAGTGTTCCATACAGTCTGAACCAATGAGTTGAAAGAAGGATTTTCAACCCAACAATTCAAGAACTTGAAGTATTTCTTGGAGGTTTCATGCCTAACATGCATTTCCATAAGGAGAGGAGAGTGATCTGACCCTGCAGAGGCAAGGTGAGTGATTGTGGTGGCAGGATAGGCTGATAACCAATTGTCATTGACCATTCCCCTGTCTAGCCTTTTCCACACAATGGCACAAGGGCCTCTTCCATTTGACCAGGTGTATCTAGGCCCATAGAAGCCCAGGTCTGTGAGGCCACAGTCCTCAATCATGCTAAGAAAATCAAGACTCTTGCTGATCTGATAAGGAAGCCCACCTATTTTCTCTTCAATAGAGGCAATTACATTGAAATCCCCTATGACACACCAGGGCACCTGAGCTGAAGTGGATTTGGACCTTAGACTGTCCCATAAAGGTGTTCTCAAAGAGGGTTTACACTTGGCATAAATGACTGAAATGTGAAAAGACTCTACAGCTTCAACATGTCTGAGTTCAAGAGTGACTTGCTGATCATCAGAGTCAATGACTGATCCCTGGAAATCCTGGTCCCAGAAGATCCAAATTTTGTTATTGGTATTGGAGGTAGCATGATGCATGGATAGCTGGATTTTGAAGTGGTTGAGGTGATTATCATCCAAGAAAGGTTCTAGGACTGCAATAAGGGATATATTGTGGAGTTTTTTAAGGATCTTAAGTCTCTCAAGGGCACCAGAGGTTCTGATACCTCTTACATTCCATGTGAGTGTACAGATCATTAAAAAAGAGAGGGGAGTTTGTGGTTTGGTGGTGCACTTTTGTTTGCTGCAAGTCTACTCCTGGTAAACCTTGGTGAAGTTCTCATTGTGGATCTTTGAGATGGTCTTGATTCTTGTATTTCACTTGTGCCATTAACTGCTTCAATTAACATGGCACAATGTTGATCATTCCTATCAGGTTCTCCATGTAACTCATCTTCTGAGAGAAGAGGGGTATACTCATCAATATCAGGGGAAAACTTGTTTAGAGGGAATTCTTCAGTGGGAGCTGCAGCTATAGAGCTTGCAGTGACTTGTTGAATTGGAATAGGGGGAACATTTTTGGACTTTGGATTTTGAGGGATGTTTTGCAATAGGGGCTGAGGCAAGGAGGGGTCAGCCGAGAATTCTGTGGGTTCTGTTATGGAGATCCCTGAATTCCTTTTCCTTGCCTGTCTCCTTTTTTGTCTTAGCTTGTTTTTGGATTTAGGGGATTGAATGCTGAAGTCTGCAGCAACCTGAGCTTTTCCTTTCATCAATCTGTTAATACTATCATTCTGCTGATTAGGAGGTTCATCATCTGAGCTTAAGGCCTCAACATTTTCCCCCCCATCAGAGGTGGCTGCAGTATAGATTCAGAGAG
>MU726226.1:90031-166259 GCA_026770625.1 Nicotiana glauca | reverse complement strand
AAATTCAACCTTGGGAAGCATAACTAGACAGGCATGAGTCATGTGTCTAGGCATTGTACAACCACTAAAGAAAGATAGAACCACTTTAAAAAGATCTTCTTTGATAATATCCCAGCAGTGCTGGTAGAACCTTCCCCCAAATCCATCTGGACCAGGAGCACTGTCAGGATTCATTGAGAAAACCACCATTTTGACTTCATCAAGTGTGGTATCCTTGTTGATGGCTTCATTATCCTCATGAGATATAAGAGTAGGGATGTAGGAAAGCAAGTCTTCCCTAATGATTCCCCCAGGATCAGAAAATAAGTTCTGAAAATGGTCACAAGCTGCTTCTCCAATACTTTCATCGCCCTCAATCCATTCTTCATCCTCATTTTTAATCTTGTGGATGAATAACTTCCTTCTTCTTCCCCTTATGAGAGTATGAAAGTATTTAGAGTTGACATTTCCATCTTTGAACCAGTGAAGTTGAGTCTTCTGCCTTAGAACAGACTTCTCTATTTTCAAGTGCTTAATATACGGAGCATTGAGATTGTGGAGTGCTTCTCTATCATTGGCACTATTAGTTTGAGCCCAGAGCTCTTCAGCTAATCTAACCTTTTGTTCATACTCCTTCACTTTACTGAAAATATCCCCATACTCCTGCCTTGACCATTTGCTCAATTCAGAGGATAAGATTTTGAGCTTCTGATGAAAGATCCACATGGGGTTGCCTTGGATTGGAGTGTTCCATACAGTCTGAACCAATGAGTTGAAAGAAGGATTTTCAACCCAACAATTCAAGAACTTGAAGTATTTCTTGGAGGTTTCATGCCTAACATGCATTTCCATAAGGAGAGGAGAGTGATCTGACCCTGCAGAGGCAAGGTGAGTGATTGTGGTGGCAGGATAGGCTGATAACCAATTGTCATTGACCATTCCCCTGTCTAGCCTTTTCCACACAATGGCACAAGGGCCTCTTCCATTTGACCAGGTGTATCTAGGCCCATAGAAGCCCAGGTCTTTGAGGCCACAGTCCTCAATCATGCTAAGAAAATCAAGACTCTTGCTGATGTGATAAGGAAGCCCACCTATTTTCTCTTCAATAGAGGCAATTACATTGAAATCCCCTATGACACACCAGGGCACCTGAGCTGAAGTGGATTTGGACCTTAGACTGTCCCATAAAGGTGTTCTCAAAGAGGGTTTACACTTGGCATAAATGACTGAAATGTGAAAAGACTCTACAGCTTCAACATGTCTGAGTTCAAGAGTGACTTGCTGATCATCAGAGTCAATGACTGATCCCTGGAAATCCTGGTCCCAGAAGATCCAAATTTTGTTATTGGTATTGGAGGTAGCATGATGCATGGATAGCTGGATTTTGAAGTGGTTGAGGTGATTATCATCCAAGAAAGGTTCTAGGACTGCAATAAGGGATATATTGTGGAGTTTTTTAAGGATCTTAAGTCTCTCAAGGTCACCAGAGGTTCTGATACCTCTTACATTCCATGTGAGTGTACAGATCATTAAAAAAGAGAGGGGAGTTTGTGGTTTGGTGGTGCACTTTTGTTTGCTGCAAGTCTACTCCTGGTAAACCTTGGTGAAGTTCTCATTGTGGATCTTTGAGATGGTCTTGATTCTTGTATTTCACTTGTGCCATTAACTGCTTCAATTAACATGGCACAATGTTGATCATTCCTATCAGGTTCTCCATGTAACTCATCTTCTGAGAGAAGAGGGGTATACTCATCAATATCAGGGGAAAACTTGTTTAGAGGGAATTCTTCAGTGGGAGCTGCAGCTATAGAGCTTGCAGTGACTTGTTGAATTGGAATAGGGAGAACATTTTTGGACTTTGGATTTTGAGGGATGTTTTGCAAGAGGGGCTGAGGCAAGGAGGGGTCAGCCGAGAATTCTGTGGGTTCTGTTATGGAGATCCCTGAATTCCTTTTCCTTGCCTGTCTCCTTTTTTGGCTTAGCTTGTTTTTGGATTTAGGGGATTGAATGCTGAAGTCTGCAGCAACTTGAGCTTTTCCTTTCATCAATCTGTTAATACTATCATTCTGCTGATTAGGAGGTTCATCATCAGAGCTTAAGGCCTCAACATTTTCCCACCCATCAGAGGTGGCTGCAGTATAGATTCAGAGAGCTGTATAGTGGTAGCAGGGGCTGGAAGGTCCAACCTAGGGTCAGTTATATGTGTAGAAACACGCTCATGCAAAACATGAGGAAACCCTCCCCCTTTTGGATCCCCTTCCTGTCTAGTCCTAGGTGACTCCTGACAAGCTCCATTTCCTCCTTTAACTTCACAAACAATATCAACAGGAGAAGAAAGAGGGGGGTTAGGGGGGTTCTGGACACCAGAACCATCACTCCTCTCCAGATGAGCTGGAGGATTGAAAGAAGCCATACCTGGAGAGGTGATGATTTGTTGCTGTATTTTCTGAGGTGTTTCTTTTTGCTGCTGTGGTTCTGCATGTTTTGGCAAATATACTTGTTGCTGCTTTCTTTGTTGATTGGTGGCTTTAAAGTTTTTTCTTTTTTGGACTTGCCACTCATCTTCTGCCTTTCCTGTGTTATTGCTTTGATGTTCCTGCTGCTCCTGTTGCTCCTGATGCTCTGTATGCAAGGTTGTGATCTTTTGGTTTGGTGCTTCCCTAGTTTGCTTGACTTGCTGTTGTTTGATGGGCTGGGCTCTTTCTGATGTTTTTGCTCCTTGGTTGGACTGTGATGTGGATGCTATTGCAGCCTCAGGTTCTTTTTTCTTCTGCATTTCAGCATCCCTATGTCTGATGGGGCAAGCTTGGGTTGAGTGGCCTAAGTGTCTGCAATAGGTGCAATAAGTTGGAAGATTGTCCTATTGGACTTCCAACCATTGACCATCACCATTGACATCCTGATCCTCATCATATCCTAGCCAAACATGTGTTGGCCTTTCTTTGGTAAGGTCTATTTGCATCTTGATTTTGGCTACACTACCTCTAGTTTTTTGAAAAGATGCCAGGTCAAGAAAGAGAGCTTTTCCAATTGGAGACAGTAGAGGGGAGAGGATCTCCATGTAGTAGAGGTGCCATGGGAGTTCAGGTATCATAATCCAGACTGGGACTATAGGAGAGTCTTCATTGGGTTTAAAAAAGGGGTTCCATGCTTCAATTCTCATCATTTGGCCTTGGATATACATCTGCTGTTTGGTCCAAACTGTGGAGTGGTCATACTCATTCTCTAAGTCAATGTAAACAGTCCTAGCATTGAAGTGGGCTATTTTCACAGCACCCATTAGCTCAGTTTGAGCTATGAAACTTCTCCTAATTACTTCCATTCTGGGCATGGTGTTTGAAAACTTTCCAACTAGGGTGAATTTGCATCTGTTGGCAAATTTGACCATATAGTCCTCCTTTTTTAATATGACAGTAGGCTTGCCCTGCTTGGTAGTGATCACTGGTGGAGTAAATGGGATGGGGTTCAACTCAGCCTCTTGTATAGCCTTGAGTCTTGTGATAATAGACTGAGTGACTGTGGGGGGTGGAGGTGAGGGGGTGGACTGTGTGTTGGGTTTGTTATTGGGATTGGTTGGTTGGGCATTGTTTTGGTTGACCTGTGAGTTGGCAGGCATTGTATGAGAAGGTTGTGGGAGATTAGCTGGGGGCTTTTGGGGTTTTTTTTGTTGTTTTGGCCTATCAAAATTAGAAGAAATTTTGATAGTGGGGTTCATTTGGGACTGTTGCATTGCAGCTTTGAGAGGTTGAGCACTGGAGATCTCAGGAGTGGGGTTAGCTTGTTGGGGTAATTGAGTAGGTTGAGTGATTGGGCTAGGACCATGCTGAGCTGCAGGGCTTTGAACCTGCTCATTTTGGATAATTGGAGATGTGGTTGGGGCTGAGTTAACATTAGGTGCAACATGCTCATATGAGCATTGTACTGTGTTAGAATTTTGAACAGCTGAGGGGGTTAGGCCTTGTTCAACTGAGGGAGAGAGGCTAGAAACATTCACCTGATATGAAGGAGGCAATTGGCATTGGTTATGGCCATCAGCTATCCCCTGAACCACCTTCCCATCCAAATGCTGGGGACTATGACTTCCAGTTTGAACCTGTGGCTGGTTAACTTCATTGACATGATTTGCAACTTGGTAGAAAGGGTCCCTAGGAGGTAGAGAAGGATCCACGTTGGCTGGAATGAGGCTCATTGGCTCAAAACTGGAGTTGAACATAGGTCGAACACCTGTGTAGCTACAGTAGCCGCTGGTGCCTTTTTTAATATTCGACAGAATTGAGCCATATAAAATGGATCCTGATTGGTTGAAATCACTCCCAGGAGGTGCAGAAACAACTTGGCATTGGTTTTGACCCATGGAAATCCCTGCAACCCCATGCCCGGCCAAATGAGGGGACTGGGAAGGAGAGTTGGTGTGATCAGGGGGTAAAGTAACTTGATTTTGGATTGTGGATATATGGTGATGTTCAGGAGCTTCCAATGAAGCTATTCCATCCTTTGGAGTTGGCAATTGAGGACTAATTTTGGTTGAGACATTTTGTCGAACACTTGATGTGTTCGGAGTTGCAGAAATGGTATTTTGAAAATTCGAAGAGTTTGGATGATATTCGAGGTGTTGTGACAGCCTAGGATTGTTCTCCAAGTGTGTAGGAACAATTTCGCATTGGTTTTGGTTCAATTGGATACCTGTAGCTCCATCTCCGGCTACTGTGGTGTCGTCGGAGAGTTGCAGACCACCGGAGTTCACGATTTCCACGGTAGAAGTTCCTGAAAATTGGTGGGTAGGTGTATTTTGATGTGGGGAAGAAATGGTATGGCTTGGAATCTCAAGATTTGAACCAGAATTCACAAGGGAAATATTTGAAGCTACCAGGCGATTTGGTGCTACAGTGATATCTGCACCAATTTGTAGATCTGTAATAGCGCGCTTGGAGTTTTTTGATGAAACCACCTGGGGTTTGTGCGCAATGGGTAGGGGGATTTTTTGGGACAGGTCCGGTGGGATTCCACCGCCGGACGGCGGAGATGTGCCCATTCCGGTGGCAGACTGTCTTTAAAGTCGGAAATCGCCTAAGTTGAGAGAGTGAGAGAGTGGGGCCTTCGTATTAGGTACTTAGAGTTTTCAAGTTAGAGTTAACTTGAAGTTGTCACAACAGTTGAGGTTGTGTGCCACAACGGGATTAGAGTTGATCCTAGGTTTATAAAAGAGTTTTTGTAAATGCAATTTTTGGCTTAGTGATTTTAGTGGAGAGTTTGGAAAAATTCTACTAGAAGGTAGGTCGTGGTTTTTTTACCTTTTGAGCCAGGTATTTTCCACGTAAAAATCTTTGTGTTCTTTATCTTCTGTACTTATTATTCCACAACAGCAGTAGTTGGAACACATGGAAGAACCATGTCCTTCTATAATCAAGTTAAGCAAAAATTAGGTACCACACAAATCACCCACGCTCTTGTGTAGTATTGAAGTATAAAACATCATGCATAACATTCCTTAACTGGTACGAGGTCACAATATGGTGACATTGAAAATACAATTTTAGTTTCGTAGATGCACTTAGCAAGGCAATCACCAATTTTTCTAGGTGTGGATACCTCATTTTGACATCTTCTAGGGTTTTACTAACATAATATATTGGAAACTTTCTTCTTCCTGAACCAGGACACCACTGTCACGGCCTAAAATCCAACTAGTTGTGATGGTACCTAATCCAACCCACTATGTAAGCCAATCAATAACTATCCAATTTCTAGTGATATTTAATAACATAATTAAGTAAAAAAAAATATCTGAATCTTATACATTCCCCAAGGACTAGTTATACAAATCATGAGCTTCTAGGGTTAGAATTTACAGAGTTGGTATGAAATAAATAAATCATTTGTTCGAAATGTACATAAAATGTTTTTTTTATAAATCTAAGGCTACCATAAACAAGAGAAAGCTACAACCAGAACGCGGGTACATCTTCAATTCCAGCTCCCGTCGATCACATAAACATCTGCATCCAACATCTGCACGTACGGTACAGAAGTATAGTATGAGTGCAACCGATCCCATATACTAAATAAGTGTCATATTTAAGCTTAGGTTGAAAGTAGTGACGAATTGGAACAAAGGTCGGGTATAACACCAATAGCCAACAACAATCCATAACAACATAATGCAAGTAATAAAATAAGTGACTCAGAGATTAAAATGCGCATCTCGTTCACAGTTCCAGAAAATAGGCCCAGTTTTCAAGTATATCAGTGAAAACAAAAATCATTTAATGATATTGCCAAAAATATGAGTAAGTTTGAAAACTCAAATTTTTCCCAAAAAGCTTTCGATAGGTAGATGTTTCATTTTCAGATGGCATAAGGAAAATACATCTCTATCCCTATATGTCAATATGTGTGAGAAGTCATAAATGACGTGATACCGTATAGCATGAGGAAAATGCATCTCTATGCATGTATGTCATATGTGAATGTCAATGCAATGTATCTCAGAGATGAACTCATGTACTTACAATCTCAGAGTACTCACTACAAAAAATATTGGAATTAGCTATAAACGTCGTCGCTAAAATGTCTCTAAAATGCTCATAGCTAGCAAAATTTCTTAATAATCCATTGCTAATCCGTCGCTAAATGAGATTAGCAACGGATTTTTCTGTTTAGCTACACAATTTGTTTGTCGCTAAAACCTGATTTTTTAATAGTGACTCAATCTCACTGTCTCACACTTTCCACTCATCATGCTCGATCACTCAACATGCTTAGTTAACGGGTACTGTATATGGCCAATCCAGCCTAGGAAAGATCCATCCCGAATATACACATATCAACTGACAGTCAGTCACTCATTACTGTATAAGGCAAATACAGCCTGGGGAAGATCCATCCACAAATATAAATTCTTCGGGCAAGATCCATTCCCAGGGAAGATTCATCCCTCAATATAAATCAACCTCGCTCATTGGGGGTGTGTGCAGACTCTAGAGGGGCTCCTTTAGCCCAAACGCCATAATAAGCTAGATCTAGACATAAATCAATATAACATGATGTGGAGTGCATCCGGATCCCATAATATCACTTACACTCAGGCCCTTGACCTCACTCATTCATCAATATGTCAAGTCTCTCAGGCTCACAATGACATGATTCTAGACCAAAATGATGATATGATGTGTCAATAAATAGAAATAGAGACTAGAATATGATATGAAATGAATGAACATAATTGAGTATGAAATTATAATTTAAACGAGTAATTCAATAGCAATATCATCCTAGTGGGTCCCAACAGAATAAGCATGAAGCCTAGACATGGTTTCTAACATAGATCACAGCTTGGTTACCGATGGTTTCTAACATAGATCACAGCTTGGTTACCGATAAGATCTAGTAACTACACAATACCACGGGAATAACTGAGTATCAATTCACACGGTGCACGCCCATACTCCCGTCACCTAGCATGCGTGTCACCTCAACACCAAACACATAACACGTATATTCAGAATTCATACCTTCAGCACCAAGTTTAGAATTGTTACTTACCTTGAACAAGCCAAATCTAATATCGAGCAAGCCAAACAATGCTCCAAAGTTTCCATCACGCATGTACCGACCTCTGAATGGCTCGAAACTATCCAAAAGCAACTCAAATACATCAAATAATGCCAAAGGAAACAAACCCAATTGATAAAGGTCGAATCTTTAATCAAAAACCCAAAATCAAGAAAAATGTCAAATTCAGGCCTGCACCTCGAAACCTGACAAAACTCACAAAATCCTACAACCAATTCAATTACGAGTCTGACGATACTAGTTTCACCCAAACCCAATTCTGAATCTATGGTCAAAACTCAAAAATTAATTTTCTGAAAGTGTGGACAAAAACCCTCAATTTTCTCTTTAAAATTCACAATCCAATTATCAAAGATGAAGATATATCCATGAAATATAACCAAAACGTAATAGAGAAAACTTATCCAAATTGATATGGTAAAAATCGCCTAAAATATTGACCAAATCTAAGCTCCCCAACTCAGAATATGACCAAATGAACAACCTTCGATATTAAATATTTTTTCCAGTTGTTCTGCCTTGTTTCAAGTGACAAACGATCCTAAAACTCGCTTCCTTGTGAAATTTCAGTCAAGTTAGGCTTTTAAATCACTCTATTTGACCTTATCATGAAGGATATATGTTGATTACAATATTTGGAAATAGTGCAGATTTTTAAATACGAAGTCAGTGACAATTTACTAATTAATTTGAAAAATCTGGCAACCCAATTCTTAGTAAAATGACCATAAACTCCTCATACGATGTCCAAATTTGATGATACTTTTTTTCTATGGCTCCGTAATTACTATACAGATCTAATGCTTCAATCAAAATAGAAATTGGAGTTTATTTGCTTAATGTGGTACCATTTATGCTTGAAAAACGACATCGAAACATTAAAATAACGAGTGCAATACAACTCAAACCTATCTGAAACTCACCTGAGGCCCTTGGAACCACTTCCAAACATACCAACAAGTCCCGTAACATAATACGGACCTACTCGAGGCCTCAAATCACACATAACAATATTGAAACAATGAATCGAACCTCAAATCAAACTTAATGAACTTTGAACTTTTCAACTTCAAAACTCGCACCAAATCATATCAAATCAACCTAGAATGAACCTAAATTTTTTACACAAGTCCCAAATTACATCACGAAGCTATTTTAATTCCCGGAACTACAATCCAAATCTGGTATCGCCAAAGTCAACTCTCCTTCAAGCTTATGAACCTTCCAGGCCTTCAAATTTCCAACTTTTGCCAATTAGTGCCGCACCCTTCTAAAAATATCCAATTGTAAATTTGGGCATACGCCCGAGTCCAAAATCACCATCCGGACCTAACGAAACCATCAAAACTCTATTTCGGGTCAAAATCACAAAAGTAAAACTTGGTCAATTCTTCCAAATGAAAGCTTCAACAATTAAATTATACTAGGCTTTGATACGTGACACCGTCATTTTTTAACCTAATTGTCATCACGTTATAACAATAACTACCAAAATTAGTTATAAAAAAAGTTTTCTCTTAGTCCCCCCGGGTCCAATCATTTTTGGTTGTACTTGGAATAGGCATCAAGAAATCTCAGCATCTCATGCCCTGCCGTTGTATTGATCTTTCAGTCGATGTTAGGAGGAAATGAGTCCTTTGGGCATGACTTATTCAAACTCTTATAATCTATATACGTTCTAAGTTTGTTTCCCTTTTTAGATACGACTACTATGTTAGCTAGCCAGTGGAACATATCTTTAAGTGTTTAGATACCTCATATTTGATGAATGCATGCTTGACTTCGTATTGTGGCCCCCTCTTGTGTTTGATCGGGTGGAAGTTCGGATCCAAACTCAAATTGTTAGTTGTTATCTCCAGTGGAAGGGACCAGGAAAAGCAATCAACATTAGCTTTAAGAAAGTTAATGATTTCTTTTCATGAACATGGGGGTTAGCCCCCGCGCCCAAGTATACCTTTCTATTTGGTAAGTGCTCAAACAATATGAATTTTTCTAGTTCCTCAATTTTTAACTTGGTGGCATCGGCATCATCGGGTGCTACGAAGGATCTCAGGACACCGAAATCATCTTCTTCATCAGTTAGACGCTCCTCCCATTTTTCTGGCTCGGTCGAGTTGGAAACCTGTGATTACTATTTGGTGCCTTTTTCTTCCATAAATCCCTTATTTTTTGATGTTGTGACCGCGAGTTCTAGGATCACCTCTTCGATGGTGGATATCTCCTTTATGGCCGGTTGTTTACCGTATATTATTTTGATCCCAACTGGAGTTGGAAATTTCAATGCTTGGTGCAAGGTTGATAGTACTGCCCTCATGCTATGAACCCACGATCTTCCAAACAAGGCATTGTACCTCATATCCCCCTCGATCACATAAAACATCATTTTCTATATGGCTCTGATTGTGTTGACTGGTAGGGTGATTTCGCCCTTCATTATCTTGCATACCATATTGAACTAGTTTAGTACTCGAACTGCTGGTACGATCTGATCCAACAGCCCCAGTTGTTCCACGACTCTCCACCAGATGATGTCGGTCGAGCTACTTGTATCAATTAAACCATGCTTAACTCGAGATTTATTAATGAGTACATATATTACCAGTGTATCATTGTGAGGTTGAATGATGCCCTCAACGTCTTTGTCACTAAACAAGATGGATCCTTCCAGAACATAATCTCATATTTGTTTTTCTTTTGTGATAGAAACTTTGGTGCGTTTTATTATTGGCCCTTATGGAACGTCTACTCTTCTGATAATCATGTTAATCACATGTTGAGGTTCTTCTTGCTTTATCTCCTTGTTGTTTTCCCTATTCTTGAAATGGTTTTTGGTCCGCTCACTTAGGAATTCCTGAAGATGCCCATTGTTGAACAAATGAGCCACTTCTTCCCTCAGCTACCGACAATCGTCGATTTTGTGCCTGTGAGTACCATGATATTTGCATATAAAATTGTGATACCTCTGTTCCGGATCGAATTGGAGTGGCCTCAACCATTTGGTCTCCTTGATGTGATCAATGATTGACACTATACTCGCTGCATCCACATTGAAGTTATATTCTGATAGCCTCGGGGCATATCTAATTTTGGGTGATTTGTCGAAACCGTTTCTATTCACCAACCCTCGATTTCTTGTACCCTAATCATTTCTTCTATCATTCCTGGTAACTGGGTCCGCTTTTGAGTTTTATAGATGGTATCGGTCTCGGGGTGTCCTTGACTCCTGATACTATTCTTTTAGCCTTTTCGTTTTCTCTATTAGGATAAATCGGCCCCCGGGGAGCCCCTAGTTGGTTGTCTTCGACTCTGATCTTTGATTGATACCTATTGTGGACATTGTCCCAGGTAACCGTTAGGTACTCTACCAAATTTTGCTTCAATTATTAAGACGCAACCAAACTTCGGGGGTTGAGCCCCTGAGTAAATGCCTGAACAACCCAATCATCTACAAATAAGGGCAGGTCCCTTCGCTTAATATGGAACCTCAAAATTAATTCCCTAATATCTCGTTGTCCCTTTGATTTACTTTGAGCATGTTTGATTTCCTTGTCATAATGTTAATAGTGTCGGCATGGTCTTTAACAAAGGCATCTGCAAGCATAGCAAATGAATCAACAGAATTTGGAGGTAAGTTGTGATACCATATCATTTCTCCCTTGGATAAGGTTTACCCGAATTTCTTTAGCAAAACCGACTCGATCTCGTCATCCTCGAGGTCATTGCCTTTTATTGCACATGTATAGGAGGACACATTCTTATTTTGATCTGTAGTTTTGTTGTATTTGGGAATTTCGTCACTTAGAACCTTTTCGGAATTGGATTTGGTGTCGTTCTTGGGGGGGAGGCTTCTGAATGAACCTTTTGGAATCTGGTCCCTTCAATATCAGAGGTGCTCTCGAGAACTGATCGACCCTCGAGATGTAAGTTTTTATTTTCTTGTCGTTCGCCTTTATCTTATTTTCATTGGATTCCAACCATTTTGTCAATACCTCGAGTATTTTCATCACCTCGGAAGTTTTCTCGGATGCGGATCTGGACCGGTCGGGTTCTGTGCTAAAATACGTTCTTCCCTTTGAGTTTCTTTCTCACCCCGTTCGAGTTCAGCCGCACTATGTACATGATTTTGACTCTATAGTTGTGCTATGGCAATTTGCTGAGCTTGCAACATCTCAAAAATCAAATGCAAGCTAACTCCATCGCCTCCCCCTTCGGGTGCCTCGCGAGCCGATGGCCGAGGTGCCCCGTGAATGCTGTTATCAGGATCGGTTGGTAGGTTGATGTTGATAGCAACCTATGAATTGCCATCGTCTGGATCAGCGATAACAGTCGACGCTCCCTTTTTCTCTAAAAGCAAAATCGGGTTTATGACATTTGGGAAGACAACTCTATTCCCGTTTGAGGAATTGGGTTTTGGATTTTGAAGAGTTGCCACCTAATGATTAAGTGCATTAGGACACTAAGAGTTTTGAGTTGGAAAACCAGAGTTCGGGTAAGGGCTAGAAATTATCTTGAGGGGAAGGTGTTAGGCACCCCCAAGATCTACTAGTGTGGTTCCCGGCCATGCTACAATTATGACTTTAAATGTAAACAACAAATAAACATACAAGACAGCTTTTCGTAATGATTGCAAACAAAGGGAAGTGTAAAAGTTAAATAGACATGCTGAAATTTGGGAACAGTCGATTCATAATTATTTAAGGAATATACAAGTACGGAAAATGGGGGTCAAATAGTTGGTACAAAATAATCAAACAAAATAATGCAATGGGGCAAAAATTTGGAAAATAAATAGTACTGGAAATTTAATAACCAAAAGAGATTTTAAATAATTAAAGTGAAAGGCGGGGTTTAAAAAACTGAACATTTTAGAGGAAATTCTAAAAAAAAGAAGTAAACACATAATGTGGGAGGGGGGTCCTAGGTTTATAAATAACATGGATCACCCCATTATAAATAACATGGATCACCCCACGCAACACCCGGTAACCATTTATACACGTAGTGTTATCGCGTGATCATCATATCCATGTCTACCCTTTCCCACCCGTGAAGGTATTAAGCGCAAATTGATCTCGATTATTATTGCGTGCTATTACGTGACCCATTCTTGTCAGTCCCGGAGGCATATAGGACTACTAATCCTAAAGGGAAGGGATGTTGGTCTTTTTTGCAGTTTCAAAGGTAAAAATTCTAAGGCGACAGTCAAAACACACATAGAAAATCTAGGGAGAGCGCATAAACAAATAAGGCTTAAACAGTCCTCTTTAGATAAAAAAAAAATCATGTAGCTTAGCACGTCTTACATGTACTGATTAGGTCAAACTTTATGCTTAGCGTTAGTCAGGCTGGTTCATCACATTATTTTTAGGCGAGAAATTCACATTAGTCTCGCATGTCTGCAACTTACCGAAGGCCAGCGTAATTAATTAACTACATACTTATTTGCCTACGTGATGACCGATAGACATGGCATCTACAAATTTGAGAAACAATGCATACTGATTTAGGAAAACATTATCAGCCACTGAAAAGAGAGCTAGTTTCAGCACGTGACCATGAATTTTAAAACTGGTAATTCATTATTACTACAGGTCTTAGACTTGTAACAAGTAAGGCGATTCTGATTTGATTAATTCCTATAGGCATGTTTTCTACGCATTTGTCGGCTTTAGAACACATTTGAAGACATAATAAAAAAAATGCAGAAACCCTATAGGCATGACATCTAAATGCTGGATTTTGCATGAGCATGACATCTGATTGCTTCATTGGTTATTATTACGACCTATAAACATGTTTTACTAGCGAGAAGTGGACGTGTCAAAATTAGAAAGTACTTGCACACATTTTTTCTCTTTTTTGTGCGTCCTATAGAAATCATTGCACCCATAGGCATGCTATCTACATGCGAAAACATTGAAATTAGAAATCCTATAGGCATGATATCTGCCCATTTTTGCATACATGGTTACCCTTCCCATTTCACTAATCACCCCAGAGGTTATTACAAAGTTTTATTACAGACCAAAATGATTTGAAAACAAATCAGGAAACAATATTACAATCAGAACTCCTAAGCTACATCCAAGGAGCCTAATTCGAACTCAAAGTCTAACAATATGGTATGAGCCAACTGCCAGGATCATGTTCCAAAGCCTTTCTCTTACCCAAGGTGTGTCAAAGTTCCAAGGAGTTTCAGGAACTTCAGGCACTTCTCACACCCAGGTATCATGCAAAACATTGAATTAGAGTGCAGTGTGTAAGAGCCAGCCCTCCAATGTCCAAGTTCAGAGGAAACTCATAGTCCCAAAGCAAGGCTCATTAGAGGGGGGTAGAACTTAGAATCTAAGAACAAGTGTGAGTGTAATAGAGGGATTAGGGAATGGTAGGGCAGGCTGGGGGTCATGCCCAGCCATATGGCAGGCTGGCACACCCCTGCCCAATCTGTCAGCCAAACAATTAAGAGTAGGACCAATTAAAGGTCAAGCCATGGCCTGGACAATGATCTGGACACTACCAGACCAAAGTCGCAAACTCAACATACATAGAAAGGGAAATAGGGATGGGAATTGAAATAGCTTAGGACTTAGAGAGCCCAGTTCATGTCCATGATCAATAATTTCAATTATTTCCATGTTTTTTCACCATAACTCAGCCACACAAGGGGAATCAAGGGTAGGGATTCATATAAGAACAGAAACAAAGAAAGAAGAAAGGTGGCAGAAAGTTATATCATTTAGACAATAATCCAAACAAAGGGTGAACTGTCGAATAAACACATAGGGGGAGAGGCAAAAATTAAACAAAGAACATACCAATTTTCAGAAAAACCTAAGCAAAGAAAGCAGGATTATTGCAAACAAGCCACGATCAGAAAGAGAAAAACTTTATGTGAATAAGTTCAGAGCAAGAACTCGAGTGTTTGTGCGAGAAAAAGTATTCAGTTGGAAATAGTGTGAAAGTATTCAAAATTGATTGTGTCAAAAATTTACTATTTTCCTCTTTTATCTTTCTTCTTTTTTCCTTTTTATTTCTTTCTTCTTTTCTTTTCTCCTCCTTCTTTTTCTAAGGTGCAGAAGGGCAGCCCCGTTTATAGTGTAGAAGAACAAGCAAGAGAGGTAAGAAGACCTTTAAAAATCAATCTCAAATATTCTCCCTTAAGTTAGGGAATCCAATTTCAAACGGGAGAATGTAAATAAGGAAAGGAACTTTGAGTAAAATCTTTCATAGTAGCATAAGAAAGGGAAAATACATATGGTTTATTTAAGGAAAGCATTCAAAAGTACTCGATTTGTAAAGAGAAAGGAAAGGGAATCAATCAGACAACTACCAAAATCAAAGTAAACAGGTTTGATTCGAATGAACCCAGTCAGGAATAGGAAGAGGAGGACTCAAACAGAGAAAATCAGTAGCAATCAGTCGAGACCCCATCAAAGGAGTCCAAAATCAATCAAGTAGTTGTAAAAACAATTTTTAAAAGAGGAGTTTCTCATATATAAAGCAAACAAATCAAACAGAAAGTCTAACATTGCAAGGTTTAGGATCATAAAACAAAAGAACACGAGTTCAGTCATAGAATCATAGTGCGTCTGAAGGTCCAGGGCCCCAAAGTTAAACCCTAATCCAGTTTATCAAAGAAACCCCCAAGTTCTAGGGTTTCAAATCGAATCAAACATAGAAAGGAGAAGGCAAGTGAACAGACTCAAGGAGTTTCATGAGAAACAAATAGACCATGACAACAGGTTTGAAACAATCGGAGAAAGAAAATTGATTTGAGCATAAAAGGACACATTTTGGAAGCTCGGAACTTAGACAAGTCTGGAATAGACGAAACATGCTTAACAAGAGCACAAACAGAGTTCAGAAAACCAAAAGTCAAGAAACTCAGTAGTAAACACACATGGTAGAAGAGTGAGGAAAATTTAACACAGATTAATCATGTGAGCACACATATAAAAGAAAAAAGGACAATACATGCGTAATAGAGAAGGAAAACATACGAGCATAATACAGACAAACATCTAAAAGAAAAGAACAGTAAGAATCAAAAGACTTTCAGAAACCCTAATTTGAAATCAAATGATTTTTGAAAAGAAAATTTTGGAAAAACAGTCAAAACGTCAAGAAGAACATAGACATAGCACAAATCTAAACAAATAATGGTGAAAGAACCTCGAATGGCTTAGGGTTTCAGAGAAACCCTAGACGTGAGAAAGGCTTGGAAGAACAAGATCAGATCCTGAGTCGAAACGGTCAGGAATGAGGCTTCCAGTGTTTGAACATGCCGGAACGTGGCAGGAAAACCATAGACCTACGAATATGAGATGGATATGAAAAGAGACCATCGAGGTCAAGCCTCCAAACCTTGAGTAGCATAGGCTCAGGGGTTATAGAGGGTGAGCACAGGCCATCCATGGCTGGAGACGCCATGGATTCCGGTGGGAATAAGGTGAGATAAGGCGGGAGGTGATTAGGGTTTAGGAGAGGTTAGAGAGCATTTCAGAGATGAGGGGTTTCAAGGGTGGCGCCTTTGTGCAAATGACCTAGGGTTAGAGGGGTTGGGTGATTAAAAAGGGAAAGGAAGGATATTGGCCATTGATCAAAATAATCAACGGCTCAGATTTAAAAGAAAATCGGGTTGGTTTAGCAACTGAGTCATTTAATCTGGGGCGGAATTGGGTCGAATTGGGGGCTAAAATTGAAAGGGAGAAGGGTTGTTATTGAAATAGCAATAGGCTAAGTGTTAAATAGCCAAATTTTCCCTTTTTTATTTTATAAAAAATAATAATAATGATTTTAAAAGAAAATTAAAAATATTGAGCAAACAAATACTATAAAAATGTTAATTTAAAAATACTAAAAATAATTTTGTAATTATAAAATGCTATTAATCATAAAATAGGCTATAATTGTAATTACATGCAATTTAGCTTTAAGAATACCAAATAGATTTGTAAAAATATACAAAAATCACCTTAATTATATTTTGGCGTAAATATGAGAAGAGAATAAATTACTCATCAAAAAAGGATAATTTTGGGAGTAACTATTGATTTTATGTTGTTAAAAATAGACAATAAATTGATTTTAAAACTTTTGAAAGAGTAGCAAAATGCCAAAAATTTAGCTATGATTATATATGCCTATATATGCTATTTTAAGGATATTTTGAATATATGAAAAGGTATAGGGAAAAATAGGGTATCAACAGTTGCCCCTCTTTACCCGGGAAGGATGAAAGAGTTGTCGGGTAAAGATATAATGGCCAATTTTGACCGAAAGAAACGATTTGAAAGGTTTTGACCGAGCTCTGGTTCCCAAGCTGCCTACATATCCCTGGTTTTATAGGAAACAGGTCATATGTAGTTCGAGATGCATCAACGGAATGTGTCGATAGACGTTTTGAAGAGACTGACGCAATATTTAGGTTAGGGAAGGGTCCTCATGGACCGATAGGTTGCGAGAACCGGAGCATAATCGCTCATGCTGTAATGTTGTTTCCTGTTGATGTACCGGTAATTGAGTAATACAAGCATATCGTGAGAAATTTAAACGTGATGCAGGTTCCCATTGGACCATGAATGTTGCCTTCGGACGGTTAGGATGACGTTCTCATACCATGATGTCCTGGCCCATGAAGCGTATAATAAAGATTTGCGGGCTATGAAATGATGTTCTCGGGCTATGAGAATGATACCTCCGAACCATGATGCCTTTGAGTAATGATATGCAAAAGATAAAAGTGGGGTCCTCGGGCCATGGCATGGTGTTCTCGGGCTATGAAGATGGTGCCTCCAAACAATGACGCCCTTGGATGGTTTGGTAGTATTTCAGCCCATGAAATGCAAGATTTGGCAATGTTTTAGCCGATGCAAAAAATGTAAATGGCGATATTTCAGCCGGCAGAAATTTAAATAAAGCTCGCGATGTTTCAGCTGATGTGAAGGTTAAATTTAAGTGGCGATATTTCAGCCGACAGAATTTTAAATAACGCTAGCGATGTTTCAGCCGAAGGATAAAAATGTAAATGGCGATATTTCAGCCGTCATAAATTTAAATCAAATTGGCGATGTTTCAGCCGATGTGAAAAAATGTAAAGTGTCGGTATTTCAGCCAACAGAAAGCATAAGTATAGAGATGATGGGGATTTAAATATAAATGGTGATACTTCAGCCGATGCGGAATTTAAATAAAGTTTAGCAATACTTCAGCTGATGTGGAATTTAAATAAAGTTTGGCGATATTTTAGCCGATGCGGAATTTAAATAAAGTTTGGCGATATTTCAGCCTATTGCAAGACGTAAGTAAGAGGTGGCGGTATTTCAGCCATGCAAGAGAGATAAAGTGGCGATATTTCAGCCATGCGGGATTTAAATAAGGTTGGCAATCTTTCAGCCATGCAGATGGAGGTAGAGTTTAACCTCGGAAGGCAGAATGGTAGCCTTATGCAATGCAATAAAATGCAAGATGGAGATAACGCTTAATCTCGGAAGGCAGAAAGGTATCCTTATGTAATGCAAGGAAATGTAGGATGGAGACAACACTTAGTCTGGGAAGACAGAAAGGTAACCTTATGCAATGCAAGGAAATGCAGGATGGAGACAACGCTTAGTCTCGGAAGGTAGAAAGGTAGCCTTATGCAATGCAAGGAAATGCAGGATGGAGACAACGCTTAGTCTCGGAAGGGAGAAAATTAGCCTTATGCAATGCGATATATATAGGTAAGGAGTAGCGAAATCTCTTAGCTGAGAGGTGATAGATGTCAATTAGTTTGTCTTTGCGGCTGCCAGTGATGTTGCGGGCAAATAGCGCTTGATAATGAGGGATGATTCTGGGAATGGTATTCCTGAAAAAAATATGAGCTTGTAATCGTATCTAATGATTTTATGTCTGGGGTGCCTGGATCCAAAGAAAAATCGTGAGTTTTGTAAAGGAGGGAGGTTAGTTCGTCTTTCCGTGGACTGCGCTTGTCCTACTCGGCTCCTGCTTTCCTTTGGGGTAACGTTGCTAAACAAAGCTATTTTGACCGTAGACATGCATGATTTAGTAAAATAATAAAATACGATGCAAATACATAATAGATAAAATGATTTTAGATGAACCGATGACTGGGACACATTTCAAGATATTGCGACCTCTTTTGCTCCGGAATTTTGAGGGTCCTCCTCAAAATTCTGCCCTAGTTTACTAGGCTAGTGCCTCTGACGGCTGCGCGTGATGATTGGCGAAGATCAACTTCGGAATTTTGAGGGTCCTCCTCAAAATTCTGCCCCAGTTTCCAATGTTGGGGGAAATAAAAAATTTATTGAATTGTGACCAAACCCATAAGGCTGCCTACGTATCCCCTCTTAAACGGGAATCAGGTCAGGCGTAGTTCAAATTTAGGTCTGTTCTCAAAATCCTCAATCTCTTTAACAACATCTTCTGGTATTTCATCCTCTTCTGAGTCTATGTCCGTTTGTTGCATTATCTAATCGCATGTCACATTCAACAGTTCATCAAGATAAGTAATAGTAATGTTGTATAAAAGTAAAAATAAAGGACAGAGAAAAATAATAAGGGCGAGATTTAAATAAGGAATTGAAATACTTTGATAAATGCCGAAAATTGTTTTGAACACCGGGGCTCTTTTCAAAATTTAGAGATAATACTGAAAGAAAATCAACTAATGAAAAAGTAAAAGACAATGCATAATGCTTTGTTCAGCTTTGCTACCCCAAAGCTCTCCGGGCCTTGGTGACCTTGACGGACCAATTGTTGAGGCATTCTCCTCGGTTCACTGCCTATATGGAAGGGCCTTCCTTCCCTTCCTCCTCGAGAATGATGTGACAGTCCATGTTGCCATCTTCCAAGAACAAATTCTTCATTGCGGCTAATGCTTCATCTTCCTCTGACCCATATATGATGTCGGTCGGCTGGAAAGTCTGTTTCAGTGGGGGTATCGGGTGCTCCAACGAATAATAAGGGTCGCGCCATGGTGGCGACCAGTTCTAGAATTCTTCCCAAGTATATCCATACCCTAACCCAAAAGTGGTGCCATGCTTCTTCAGTTTGATAGGCTTGGTGATTCCCTGAAGGTTCTTGCCGAGCCCTTTGCCGGGTTCATACCCGCTCCAATTCAGGATACTTTCTATCTTGTTATCCCACTATTTATCTTTGTCCGCAGCGTTGACTCGCTCAATGTGGTGGTAAGTTTCTCCTTCTAGCTTCATTCTCCCTTCAATTGCTGGGATGGTTTGACGAATGTATGTGGGGTTACGCCCGTCACCATGAATGATCACCTCTTGGTGATTCCACTCGAACTTCACTACCTGGTGCAGAGTTGAGGCTACGGCTCCAGCGACGTGGATCCAAGGTCATCCCAGTAGCAGGTTGTAGGATTCTGGGATGTCTATCACCTGAAAATCAACATTAAACCAAGTTGGCCCCATTTGTAAACATAGACTGATCTCCCCAATAGTGGACCTTTAGAAGCCATCAAAGGCTTTGACGTTGATATCCCCATCCTTGATTTCATGCAGGCTCTTCCCTAATGTTCTGAGGGTCACCAATGGACAAATGTTAAGGCTGGATCCTGCGTCAATCAAAGTTCTGGTAATGAAATAGTCCTCGCATTGCACAGTGATGTGCAGCACTTTGTTGTGTCCTAAACCTTCTGGGGGCAACTCATCCTCGTGGAAAGTGATCTTATGAATCTCCAATACCTGCCCGAACATTTTTGCCATCTCACCTCCAGTTATATTGCTGGGTACGTACGCCTCGCTCAGTATCTTCATCAAGGCATTCTTGTGTGTCGCGGAGCTTTGCAATAGAGCTAGAATGGAGATCTGCATTTGTGTTTTTTTCAATTGGTCAGCAACTAAATACTCTTTTGCCTGTGTCTTCCGCCAGATATCATCAGGTCCAGTTTCAATTGATCGTCCAGAGGCCTGCTTACTTGATTCAACTAAGTGCTTCGGAGTATAAATTCTTCCAGTCCTGGTCATACCCTGCACTGCAATTACTTCTCCAGACCTAGCTTTTCCCTTTCTCCTTGCCTCGGCGGTGTAATCCCAATGAATGGCATGTGTGTGACAGCTGACATTGTTACAGGAATGGGCATTCTCGTTTTGGGTGGGAATACCGCAACTTCGAATGGTACTTTTGAAGCCCCAAACTCCACCTCAATCGGCTCTGTGGTCCTTTTGGATGACGGCGCTTCAAACTCGAGAGGCACATACATGTTTACTTCAGCATCCCCAGAGGGTTGGATCTGGATTACAATTGGATTCAATGTGACAGTTGGTTTCTTGGGCTCGTCACCTTCGGTAATTAATCCAATTGACCCTTTGGGGCCCCAATCATCTTCTAATTTGATCATATGCACATCACCACCCTTATGATCAGGCAAAGGATTATTGCGAACATTAGGAGCAGGTTCCTTGGCCACGATGATTTTGTTGTCAATTAGAGCTTGGATTTTGTCTTTCAGAGATCGGCACTCATCAATGGTATGTCCTTTCATGCCAGAATGATACGCACAAGTTTTATTTGGATTGACCCACTGGGAAGGATTATCTGGAGTTTTGGCAGGTATTGGGGTGACATAATCGGCTGCTGTAAGTCTTTCATATAATTGGTCGATCGGTTCGGCGATGGAGGTGTATTGCTTGGGAGGTCTACGAACGAAGTTAGGGCGTGGCCTGGGAAAGTTTTAGCGGGTGGGAGGTGACTGGTAGTGAGCATTATAGGCTTGGTAGACGGGTGCAGGTTGGGAATATTTTGGGGAAGTGAGTTGGTAAGGAGATGGTTGGTAAGCGGGAGATGGAATTTGGTAAGAAGGCAGAGGTGCTTCGTAGTTGGGAATAGGCTGGTATGTGAGAGGGGGTACCGGGTAGGCTTGGTATTTTATGGGAGACTTGGTTCTTTGTGCGACTATCACGGTGCACACATTCTTTTTCTTTGATGTACCACCAGATTGTAGGGCCTTGTTGGTAGCGTGCAGTGCCTCAAAGTTAGTGACCATTTCGCTCTTAATGCACTCTTTAATTCTTTCTCCTAGCTTGATAATATCGGAGAATTTCTGGTCCTCTATCAACATCAATCTCTCATAATATTGCGGATCCTGTGCTCGGACAAAAAACCGGTTCATTTGTTCTTCCTCTAAGGCCGGCCTGACCTTGGCAGCCTCGAATCTCCATCGAGTAGCATACTCGCGAAATGTTTCGGCGGGTTTCGTCTTCAGGTTCTGCATGTAGAAGATATCAGGTGCATTCTCTGTATTGAACCTAAACTTGTCCATGAAATCGGACGCCATTCCAACCCATCTCGTCCACCTTTTAGGATCTTGGCTAATGTACCAAGAAAGCAGATCGCCTTTCAAGCTTCTCATAAAGAGTTTCATGTGGATCTTCTCATCTCTTCCCACACCGACCAGCTTAGTAGACTATGCTCTCAAATGGACTCTAGGATCCCCCGACCCGTCAAATATTTCAAACTTGAGAGGTTTGTACCCCTCCGGGAGTTCAACATCTGGCTGAATGTAAAGATCCTCATAGTTTAGCCCTTAAATGCCTTTGCTTCCTTCAACGCCCTGGACTCGGCTAGTCAATTTCTTGAGCTTGGTTGCCAAGTTCTTGATGAGGGAGTCTTTGTCATCAGATCTAGTGTGTTTGTGAGGGGTTGAGTGTATTGTGGTATGGTTTCCACATTCATGGGAGTGTGGTGGGGATGATCATTTAATGGTTCAGGGATGAAGAGTGGAGTGTTGTTGAGGTGTGTGTTGCAATGAGTAGCAGGCTGTTTCTATGGTTTTGGGATGTTCTGTGGAGGTATGGGGTGTTGAGTATTGGGAAAGTTGATGTTTGGGGTTGTGAGGGAGAATGACAGACTTGCCAAGTTCCGAACTTGGTCCAGTTCTTCTTGAAACTTCAGTAACTTTTGTTAGAGTTGAGCGGCACTCTCTCTGGATACCTGAACACCCTGAGGAACCTCTACCTTTTCAGTTGAGTCGTCCTTTATGATGTTGTTCACGTTCTCCATCTTTGCTTTGTTCTTGCTATTGATAGTGCTTGGATGAGGAGGAGGTGGAGGGCCCTTAGATATTGTGGAGTAGGATGACAATGCCATAATGCTCGAACTAACCTTTGGGAATTGGAATAAAAATAAAAGTAAAAGCAGCAAAAGGTAACAAGTTAGTGCGGATTCTAAGGAGAAAAACAATGCAGTATTTAAACACATAGTGCAAGAATATAAATCGTGTCCTTATTTGGGAGCCTCGTTGTGCCCGAGGTAGGCCTAGCGACAAGTTGATTTGGAGAATTTATAATGCTAAATGCCTCATTTTATTGATAAAAATAAGACGAATCCCAAAACGACACTAAAATTGCATAAAGATAAGAACATCACTAATGGCCATTGGCCTTATTACATTTCAGAGCGGAAAAGAAAGAAAACTTCTAACTACTTGGTCCCAAAAAGACCTTCCCCAGACTCGGCATCTTTGGCTCCATCGAACAGCGTCACCAGCGCACGCAGGTCCTCCCACCATCTTAGCAACCTTGGGTGGATATTGGTTAACATGCCGAATCTGGGGATTTTGTGCCTCATTTCCTGCAAAACAAAGCGTTAGTCCCTCACCCCCTCCGGACTCGACTATTTAAATCAATAATTCGCTTAAATAGCATTTAGTTCTCCAAATAAATGCACAGAGTATAGTGTTGCCCGTTTGGGTCTCAGGGGAACCCAGTGGACATTGGATAAGGCTATCTTAAAGAGTCATTATGTGGACAACATAACTGACTCGACTAGGTTTGATAGTGATGCATGAATAGTTAAACAGAGTAAGGTTTCTATGGGGTGCTAGACCAGTACTCTTGAGCGGACAACTCAAGAGGGAAAGGCACGGAACCGTCGACTGTACCGCTGATCGACTAGTTTTACCGCAAATACGCCTTTGCCAGAATTTAGGGGGTAATAATATTGGAAGATCACAACAATCTCATCAAGCGTTGCTACGGTATTTGTTTGGCACGAGTGGAATATGATGTTGAAGATGCAATTAAAGAATGAAACAAATTGTCATGTATTTTCACGTTCATAATGATTACAATAATTGCTCAAAAATTACAACGGCATTGAAGGAAACAGTAAATGAAAGCGTTAAAAAAAGGGAAAAAAAAGACAAGTCAGTTTCGAATAAAGACATTAAATAAAGCAATAAAGAAAACAATAAAGTCACGTATAACATGCAATGGTAAAAGATTAAAGAGTCCCCAGCAGAGTCTGCATGCTGTCGACGCCCCCTTTTTCTCTACAAGCGAAATCGGGTTTACGGCATTTGGGAAGATAACTCTATTCCCGTTTGGAGAATTGGGTTTTTGTATTTTGAAGAGTCGCCACCTAATGATTAAGTGCATTGGGACACTAAGAGTTTTGAGTTGGAAAACTAGAGTTCGGGTAAGGGCTAGAAATTATCAACAGGGGAAGGTGTTAGGAACCCCCCAAGATCCACTAGTGTGGTTCCCGGTCATGCTACAATTCTGACTTTAAATGTAAACAATAAATAAACATACAATACAGCTTTCGGTAATGATTGCAAAAAAAGGGAAGTGTAAAAGTAAAATAGACATGCTGAAATTTGGGAATAGTCGATTTCATAATTATTTAAGGAATATACAAGTACGGAAAATGGGGGTCAAATAGTTGGTACAAATAATCAAACAAAAGAATGCAATGGGGCAAATATTTGGAAAACAAATAGTACTGGAAATTTAATAACCGAAAGAGATTTTAAATAATTAAAGTGAAAGGTGGGGTTTAAAAGAACTGAAATTTTTAGAGGAAATTCTAAAAAAAAAAAAAGAAGTAAACACATAAAGAGGGAGGGGGTCCTAGGTTCATAAATAACATGGATTTCCCCACGCAACACCCGGTAACCATTTATACACGTAGTGTTATCGCGTGATCATCATATCCATGTCTACCCTTTCCCACCCGTGAAGGTATTAAGCGTGAATTGGTATCGATTATTATTGCATTCTATTACCCGTCTCATTCCTATCAGTCCTGGAGGCATATAGGACTACTAATCCTAAAGGGAAGGGATGTTGGGCTTTTTTGCAGTTTCAAAGGTAAAAATTCTAAGGCGATAGCCAAAACACACATAGCAAATCTAGGGAGAGCGCATAAAAAAGGCTTAAACAGGCCTCATTAGATTAAAAAATCATGTAGCTTAGCACATCTTACATGTACTGATTAGGTCAAAATTTATGCTTAGCGTTAGGTAGGCTGGTTCATCACATTATTTTCAGGCAAGAAATTCACATTAGGCTTGCCTGGCTGCAACTTATCGAAGGCCAACGTAATTAATTAACTACATACTTATTTGCCTACGTGATGACCTATAGACATGGCATCTACAAATTTGAGAAACAATGCATACTTATTTAGGAAAACATTATCAGCCACTGAAAAGAGAGCATGTTTCAGCACGTGACCATGAATTTTAAAACTGGTAATTCATTATTACTACAGATCTTAGACTTTTAACACGTAAGGTGATTCTGATTTGATTAATTCCTATAGGAATGCTTTCTACGCGTTTGTCGGCTTTAGAACACATTTGAAGACATAATAAAAAAAATGCAGAAACCATATAGGCATGACATCTAAATGCTGGATTTTGCATGAACATGACATCTGATTGCTTCATTTTTTATTATTACGACCTATAAACATGTTTGCCTATAGAGAAGTGGACGTGTCAAAATTAGAAAGGACTTGCAGACATTTTTGCTCTTTTTTATGCATCCTATAGACATGGTATTTAATATGTGAGAATGCAGAAATCCTATAAACATGTTATCTACATACGAGGATGCTGAAATTAGAAATCCCTATGGGCAGGTTATCTATATGCGAAAATTCCTATAGACATGATTTCTACATGCTGAAATTAGAAATCATATAGGCATGATGTACATGTGAAAACATTAAAATTAGAAATCCAATAGGCATGCTATCTACATGCGAAAACGTTGAAATTAGAAATCCTATAGGCATGATAACTACCTTTTTTTGCATACATTGTTACCCTTCCCATTTCACTAATCACCCCAGAGGTTATTACAAAGTTTTATTACAGACCAAAATGATTTGAAAAGAAATCAGGAAACAATATTACAATCATAACTCCTAAGATGCATCCAAGGAGCCTAATTCGAACTCAAAGTCGAACAATATGGTATGAGCCAACTGCCAAGATCATGTTCTAGAGCCTTTCTCTTACCTAGGGTGTGTCAAAGTTCCAAGGAGTTTCATGAACTCCAGGCACTGCTCACACCCAGGTATTATGCAAAACATTGAATTAGAGTGCATTATGGAAGATCCAGCCCTCCAATGTCCAAGTTCATAGGAAACTCAAGGTCCCAAAGCAAGGCTCATTAGAGGGGAGATTGAACTTAGAATCTAAGAACAAGTGTGAGTATAATAGAGGGATTAGGGAATGCCTGGGCAGGCTGGGGGTCATGCCCAGCCATATGGTAGGCTAGCACACCCCTGCCCAACCTGTCAGCCAAACAATTAAGAGTAGGACCTATTGAAGGTCAGGCCATGTCCTGGACAGTGACCCGGACACTGCCACATCAAAGTCTCAAACTCAGCATACATAACAAGGGAAATGGGGATCGGAATTGAAAGAGCTTAGTACTTAGAGAGCCCAATTCATGTCCATGATCAATAATTTCAAGTATTGCCATGTTTTTGAATTATAACTCAGCCACACAAGGGGGATCAAGGGTAGGGATTTATATAAGAACAGAAACAAAGAAAGAAGAAAGCTGGCAGAAAGTTATATCATTTAGACAATAAGCCAAACAAAGGGTGAACTGTAGAATAAACACATAGGGGGAGAGGTAGAAATTAAACAAAGAACATACCAATTTTCAGAAAAAGCTAAGCAAAGAAAGAAGGATTCTTGAAACAAGCCACAATCAGAGAGAGAAAAACTTTATGTGAATGAGTTTAGAGCAAGAACTCGAGTGTTTGTGCGAAAAAAGTATTTAGTTGGAAATAGTGTGAAAGTATTCAAAATTGATTGTGTCAAAAATTGACTGTTTTCCTCTTTTCTCTTTCTTCTTTTTTCCTTCTTTTTTGCTTTCTTCTTTTCTTTTCGCCTCCTTCTTTTTCTAAGGTGCAGAAGAGCAACCCCTTTTATAGTGTAGAAGAACAAGCATGAAAGGTAAGAAGACCTTTAAAAATCGGTCTCAAATATTCTCCCTTATGTTAGGGGATCCAATTTTAAACGGGAGAATGTAAATAAGGAAAGGAACTTTGAGTAAAATCTTTCATAGTAGCATAAGAAAGGGAAAATAGATAAGGTTTATTTAAGGAAAGCATTCAACTGTACTCGATTTGTAAAGAGAAAGGAAAGGGAATCAATCAAACAACTAACAAAATCAAAGTAAACAGGTTTGATTCGAATGAACCCAGTAAGGAATAGGTAGAGGAGGGCTCAAACAGAGAAAATCAATAGCAATCAGTCGAGACCCCATCAAAGGAGTCCAAACTCAATCAAGTAGTTGTCAAAACCCGTTTTGAAAGAGGAGTTTCTCATATATAAAGCAAACAAATCAAACAGAAAGTCTAACATTTCAAGGTTTAGGATCGTAAAACAAAAGAACACGAGTTCGGTCATAGAATCATAGTGCGTATGAAGGTCCAGGGTCTCAAAGTGAAACCCTAATCCAGTTTATCAAAAAAACCCCCAAGTTCTAGGGTCTCAAATCGAATTAAACATAGAAAGGAGAAGGCAAGTGAACAGACTCAAGGAGTCTCATGAGAAACAAACAGACCATGACAACAGGTTTGAAACAATCAGAGAAAGAAAATCAATTTGAGCATAAAAGGACACGTTTTGGAAACTCGGAACTTAGACAAGTCCGAAATAGACAAAACATGCTTAACAAGAACACAAACAGAGTTCAGCAATGCAAAAGTCAAGAAACTCAGTAGTAAACACACATGGTAGAAGAGTAAGGAAAATTTAACACAGATTAATCATGTGAGCACACATATAAAAGAAAAGAAGGACAATACATGCGTAATAGAGAAGGAAAACATACGAGCATAATACAGACAAACATCTAAAAGAAAAGAACAAAAAGAATCAAAAGACTTTCAGAAACCATAATTTGAAATCAAACGATTTTTGAAAAGAAAATTTGGGAAAAACACTCAAAACGTCAAGAAGAATATAGACATAGCACATATCTAAACAAATAACGCTGAAAGAACCTCGAATGGCTTAGGGGTTTCAGAGAAACCCTAGAAGAGAGAAAGGCTTGGAAGAACAAGATCAGAGAAATCAAGCTTCCAGTGTTTGAAAATGCTGGAACGTGGACGGAAAACCATAGATCTACGGATCTGAGATGGATCTGAAAAGAGACCATCGAGGTCAAACCTCCAAACCTTGAGTAGCTTAGGCTCAGGGGTGATAGAGGGTGAGCACAGGCCATCCATGGCTGGAGAAGCCATAGATTCCGGTGGGAATGAGATGAGATAAGGCGGGAGGTGCTTAGGGTTTAGGAGAGGTTAGAGAGCGTTTCAGAGATGAGGGGTTTCAAGGGCGACGCCTTTGTGCAAATGACCTAGGGTTAGAGGGGTTGGGTGATTAAAAAGGAAAGGAAGGATATTGGTCGTTGATTAAAATGATCAACGGCTCAGATTTAAAAGAAAACCGAGCGGGTTTAGCAATTGGGTCGAATTGGGGGCTAAAATTGAAAGGGAGAAGGGCTGTTATTGAAATAGCAATAGGCTAAGTGTTAAATAGCCAAATTTTCCCTTTTTTTATTTTATAAAAAATAATAATAATGATTTTAAAAGCAAATTAAAAATACTGAGCAAACAAATACTATATAAATGTTATTTTTAAAATAATGTAAATAATTTATAATTATAAAATGCTATTAATCATAAAATAGGCTATAATTACAATTACATGTAATTTAGCTTTAAGAATACCAAATAGATTTGTAAAAAATATACAAAAATTACCTTAATTATATTTTGGTGTAAATATAAGAAGAGAATAAATTACTCATCAAAAAAGGATAATTTTTTATGCTGTTAAAAATAGACATAAATTGATTTTAAAACTTTTGAAAGAGTAGGAAAATGCCAAAAGTTTAGCTATGCTTATTGACGATAGGCTATAATTGCGTATTATAGTCTCTTATTACACTCTAATTTACTGCACTTAAATTGAGTTAGAGTTTTAATCGCTAGTATTTTGCACTAATGGTGTGTTTTATGCCTTGTAGGAGTGATTCCGAGATATATATATGTTATGGAATGAATTCAAGTGATTTGGAGCTTTAAAGTTTGATTAAAAGTTCAAGGAATTAAGCTGGGATCGCGTTTGGGGGTCAACGGATGATGGCTAGAGCGAACGAAGACTCCAGTAGGTAGATTGCGCACTGTCTAGTAAAATAGACATAACGCTTATCTCAGAAATTTATTTTTGCTACACAATATATGGTTGGAAAGCTAACTCAAAGGGCTACAACTTTCATGTTTTATGTTTGTCCAAATTCGGAACGAAACAGGGTGAAAAATGCGCTTCAGCACTAATAAATGCGCGGTCAAGGCAGAACACCAGCAAAAATGCGCGGCCATATGCGCGCCCAGGTGCGCGGCAGCGCTAGTTAAGCCCGGGAAAATTATCCTTTTTCACCTTGGAAAAGGTATAATTATTTGGGCCCAACCCTACTTGGTATATATACATAGGAGAACGTTTTTTAGAGCAATTTTTTACCAAGGAAGAGCACAGAGCCGCCGTGGAGGCCGGGTTTCATCTTTTCTTCCCCAAACTTAGTCTTTTTATGCTTCTTTGTATGATTTGTTGTTTTTCTACCATGTCTATGTGGAACTAAACTTTACATTCTAGGGTTGTGGTTCTTTCATGACTATTGTTATTCGGATATTGATTTCGATTTCTTAGTTTATCATATTGGTTTATTTATTCAATCCTGCACTTAATTATTTGATTGCTTGATCACCAATTGAATACTATCTACGAATCTAGAGTTGAACTCGAAAGTGGGAATTCTAGATTGCATATAGGATTGAGTAGAGCAAGTTCTTGAACCTGGGCCTTGGGGAACGAATTCGCGGTTAGGATAGACATTTACCTAATTGCCTTGCTTGGTTGATTTACCGGAATTATAAATGCGTTCCTGTTGATTCTAACTCCATAGACATATAGGCGTTAGGTTAGCTTGAATAGGCGACTAAGTACTCGACAGATTCTTATGAGCAATATTAACCCTGTCAACCAATAAACTAGATAAATTAGTTAGTCAATTCAATTGAAGAATACCATAGGAATGTTAGATAACCCATAACCCTAGATCGTTTTCATTACATTGATAACATAAAAATCTGCTATCCATCTCTTCTAAGTTCATTATTTGTTTTTATTTATTTAATTAGTTTAGAATCAAATACTTCTAGGTTTAATTCTTGTTTAGATAACTAGGAGAGTCTAATTTAGTTAATAGTTAATCACAAGTCCTCGTGGGATCGACATCCGACTTTTAGTCACTTTATTACTTGACGAACGCGTGCGCTTGCTTGTGCGTTTGGCCGCAACACTTATATATGCCTATATATGATATTTTGAGGATATTTTGAATATATGAAAAGGTATAGGAAAAATTGGGTATCAACAATAACTCCATTAGGGTTGACAGGGATATGTTGTTTCTTGGCACCACGTTGTTATTTTCACCGTGGTGGCCTGATTCGGCGTTAACACTTAAGTCAGAAGATTGGAAATTTGACTTATTGAATAATCCTGAAACAAACTTCAAAGAACAAGTGTAAAATAGAGGGTGTTAAAGATTCGTATTAAATCGCCACTATTATCCCTGGCCCCCACGGTGGGCGGCAAGCTGTTTACTCTTAAAATGGATTATAATAAAATTTATACGCAGTTTAAAGGATTCGTGGTTTAATTTAACATAAACGATCAAAGAACAGTAACTGATTGAATTAAAACTCGATAAAACGATCAAACCAAGTGTGGCGAAGTAGTTATGCCCGGCGTTAGATTCAAATGTTAACGATCGGAATAAAGCTCGGTTGCAATTAAATATATGAACAACCGAAGAATAGTTGAACAATTGCTAAAAGCCAAAAGTCAACTATATTACTTTGATATGCATGCGAAAAATGCCAAAATTAAAAGGGTTCTCCTTTTTTCATAGTAGAGGATTTTAACCCTAATACAAGTCTAAATAAGGTAAAAATTCTCTCTTTCCTTTTCTCTCACGAAAACACGATCTATAGCCAATACCGAGCGTGATCCACGCCATAGTATCCGGCTGATGATAGACATTTCGGCTCTCCGTTTGTCTTCTTTAACCGTCTTTTCCTTAGCCCTCGATTCTTTGTATCGCTCGAGCTGGAATCTCCTGGGGTTCAGCGATGCTCGATTTCTGACGTATCATTCTTCTGCCCTTGGTTCCAATTTGTGGCCATCCCCGGTCTTATTCGAACTAGTAACGAGTAATGTTGTTCCTTGCTTTCCAACGGAATATCAGGGGTAACTCTATTCTCGGTTTTAGCCGTACACAATACTCATTGAAACAATTATGGTTAAACACATTATTTTCTTTATTACCATGCATCATGTGAAAAAAAATAATTTTAATATAATTAATAGCAGACAAACATTTATAAAAGATAAAAACAAGGCGAAATACTTAAATGGCCCCTTTAAACTGTCCCTAACGATCGGTTACACACCTCAACTTATCCCATTTTCAGGTAGACATGAGATCTCGATGGAAAACAATGTTTCTGTCGATGGACGACTATCCTTGATGTGTATTTGTATATTTTTTTTTTGGGGGGTGGGGGTGGGGTTACTGTAATTCAAAGAGGAAAGTGCCTAATGCTTTTGGCCAAACAAGCATGTCGATGTATTTCCGCGAATAGGTAAATTTTTCAAAGAATTTCAGAAACCGAAAGTCGTTTTTAAGAATATGATAGGGAGTCGAGATCCAAAGAGTTAACAAAATTACTAAAATGAACGACATGAGTGGTAAACGCGTGAGAAACCAAATTTACGAAAGTCGTACATTTTTGGATTGAGAAAGGGAATATGAGATCCTACAAAGGCAAAAATAGATAGATAAAACGTATTGCTATAGCTGTTGGTGATTATTACAATGCTACAATGTCTTAAATGTATTTATCATTCTTTATCCTTTCTTTTTTTTTATGAAAACAAATACTAATATATATTAAACTGTTGTTACAGTATCATTACCACACTATGCAGGAGCAGATTTAGGGAGGCGGAAGGGGTTCAGAACCTCTACCGAAAAATTATAATGTGTATATAATGTTATATTTGTTTGTTTACCCTTAAAATTGGATAACAATTGAATTTGTACGTGGTTTTAAGGAGACGTGATATAACTTGATACAAACTAAGAAGACTAATTAATATTGAAATTAACGATAAGAAAATAAATGCAAACCACAAAATTGAATAGCCTTAATCTCTGAGTTTGATAACCCTCGAGCCAAGAAATGTCTCAACTAGTGTTAGAACTGAACAAAAAAAATGATAAGAACTGAAAATGATCAATATATTGCTTTCTTTTTGCGTGTTACAATGAGTCCTACAAATGATCAGAACCCCCTTTATATATTAGGGTGTTATACTCTTGGTACAATTCTATACAAGGTAAAAAATCTCATGATTTGCTAATTAATCAGCATCTTCCTAATACGTGCCAAGATTTCCATCGTGATCCTCGACCGATTGTGGATATTTCGGCTTTCCGTTATTTGACTCGGCAAGTTTTCCTCGATCTTGCTCGGTCTCGATCTTGCTCGGTCTTTGGGTCACGAGCTCGACGATCTAATTTTGCGCCTTGGTTCGATATAAGCCAAGCTCGAGCTTTGACCTGCCATGTTTCAGCCTCGATTGGTCAAGCAATCAATGAACCTGGTTTCTACCGTAGACAGATAGTCCCCTAATTTTTCAAAGAGAAGATAACGAGAAATGATATGAATTTCGAACCTCACTTCGATAGATCATGATGTAAGCAAAAACAGGTAACTGAAACATCCCATCGGTCCAGTCTCTAAGACATTAAATGTGTGTCAGTGTTGGTCGGCCGCTACTGCTTTTGAACCGTCATTAGCAAACTATGAATATCCCAACTTTCATTCATTCAAACTTTGTGTTCAAAAGCTTCTTCGACTTTTGTTCTTTAAGAATCTCTTCACTCTCCAACCTTTGTACCTAGATTTCTTGAGCCTTTTACAACCACTAAGCGTACCTTCTTAATTTCATTTTCTTCATATCTGCTTAAAAATGGCAAAAACTTCTAAGACTATTCCACAAAACGAAACAACCTCTTCCTCATGGCATGCCGGTGATGGGACTGCGGTGGAGTTCATTTCAGGAGGGTACCCGATCGGTGCTGATTTTAAGATCGAAAAAACTTCCTCCGTACAGGGTCGATCCGAACCGGTCTCGAGATATGTATGTACGATCACCAATGATCTTCTCCCAAGGGTCAAAGAGAATTGTAAATGGGTCGATAAACACGTTGTGGTGCCCTCTCCTAAGGAATCAATTACTACCCACGTGGAGGTTTTTTTATGTGTTTATACTTACCCCTTCACACTGGGTCCCTTAGACCCAATCATTATTGCCTTCAACAAAAGGTATGAAGTGATACTTCTTTATTTTTTCAGAAAAAAAAAATTGAGGGGTGTGCCTTCACCCTCGATCATCTTATGCGCTTGTACTATCCCCGACTCTATCGAGGGGGATTAATCAAACTTGCTCGCTGGGACAACCCCCTTCTCGAGTATAGATAAGGATCGGGACCGAGGCTAGATGGTCAATATGTTCAAGTGAGGACCGCGGACTTGATCCTTGCCGAGGATATGCCATTTCCCAAGGGGTGTGCCCTCACCCTTGACTATGAAGACTAAGTATAACTTCTCCTTAAACATTTTATTTATTTTTTCTTCCCTTTCCTTCCTTCTTATCGGTATTTTGTGGTGCAGTTGTGTCTCAGATGCCAGATGCAGTTCCTCAACTCAAAGAGTGGGTCGAGGTCCTGGTGTCACAGAGACCATATTCCGAGCGTGCATGATGCGAATTGTCAAAAGGCTCGATGGGAGGCTCGTAATCATGGTAAGTTTTCTTTTCTGATGTAATAATGTTTGATTTCCTCCTTGTGCTGTTGAATTATTATTGGTTTTGTTTTCTTTTGTAGGTCTCCCCAAATATGTTGCTATGAGGCCTCCATCTGCGATGAGGATGTGCCTCTCGAGTCCCCTGCTCCAGGGCAGGGTGATGAAATGAAGTGAAAAAAAGGCCCCGAGTTCCCCGAGCTTGGAAAAGAAAAAACCAAAGAAATGGTCGCGCAAGTCTAAGGAAAGCACCGATTCTCTATCCTCGGACTCAGTCCACTGGCCAAGGGACGAGTCAAAGAAGAAGAAGAAGAAGAAGAAGAAGAAGATAAATCCAAGTTGGTGGCCCGTGTGTGGGCAGATGTCGTATACATGGGTCCTCTGAATCGGCATGTGCTGAAATTGAACTGTCTCGACATGAAGAGGTCGATGAGGCAGTTTTAGTCGAAGCTCACGAACCAGAAAGGGGTAAGGTCACTCCACACCAATCTAGGGGGGTCGATAGGGAGACCAGGGCTGATACTCCTCAAGTAGAGGAAAATGCCCCGAAAGATATGCTTGGGGTGATCGACCTTGAAGGGGGGTCACCTAAGTTCTCAGATGCCATGATTGATACACTCAAACTACACTTTAATAAATAGTGTAAGGAGGTCGGTGTCAAATATAATAACCCAACAAGGTGGGGGTCGAATCCCACAGGGAATAGGTGTGAAAAGGTTACTCAAATAGTGTGTTACTTGACTAAAGTCGTAATTCTATCCGGTTAATGGTAACAAGAGTATGAATTGAGTTTGGTTTGAAGAAATAACTAATTGTGATATTGAGAATGTAAATAATTTGATTAAAGAAACCAAGGTTGTGTCCCCTTCAATGAAATGTAATATTATCGGTGTTAGTATGATATATTTCTTATGGATGGTTGTTTTGATATGCAAATGATTCCTAAAGGACTACCCAATATTTTCCAATAATTGGGTAGTATTTCCTCTTTATGATTTTTTCAAATATAAAAGAATTACAATTAAGAACAATCAATATATGCCAAATAAAATTACACTTATTCCTAAGCGATTCTATTAAACAAGGTTTAAAGCCTTGTGTCTTTGATCTTTACTTCTACCAAATTCTAACCCACTTTCCCAAGCAAAGTAAGAATTTAATGGCACTTGTTAATGTTTGCAACCACCAACAATAAATGAGAAGTAAATAAATATCAACCAACCAATATACATATAATCAATGTTAAACATCCATTAACATAACACTCATTTAGGGTCCACAACCTTAGTATTTAAAGTTAGCTACACATACTAGAATACAAAAATATGAGAATATTTAATGCCATAAAGCTTACAAAGTGCAAGATTCTTGACCCAAAAGCTCGCAAAAAAAGGAATATTAAAGCCTTGTATTGTAACTCCAAAATCAGACAAGATGCCCCCACAAAACTCCAATAAATCTATTTATAGTGGGTCAAAACTCAGGATAAAATTTGGACAAAAATACCCTTTCCAGTTAAATATACAACCGCATATCTGTCGTATAATAGATATGCGGTCCGCATTCTTGACATGGCCATCGCATATTTCAACCCTCGTTTGCAGGCCTTCATTGCATTCATGGTTTGCGGTCAGCATTGTAGATATGCGATCGCATTTCGCATCACATTTTCTACTTTCGGCAACCTTTATGTTGAGTTTGCAGTCCATTCTATGGCTCGCAAATAGGTTATGCGATCGTAGACTGGACCGCATTTCTTGTGCTGGACTTTGCCCAGAAATCTATTTTGGTTTGCGATTCCCTTGAGCATTCTGCGGCTTGTATGTTGGCTTTGCGATCGCATATCCACATTTGCGATCACATATCCACATTTGCGATGCCTTTTTGCTCTTTTCTTGTCTTTTTATGGCTTTCTGATTTCATTTCTATGCTCTTAAGTCCTTAAACCTCATAGACTGCAGAAACACTAAAATTACATAAGTATAAAAGATAATTGCATCTAAAACAAGCTAAAATCTAAGAATTTGTATCAAATGTGCCGAAATTCTTCGGCACATCAACACCCCCAACTTAAACTCCTGTTTGTCCTCAAGCAACTAAGACAACACTATCCTATTCTAGACTGCATCTAAAAGATATGAAACAATAATGACCGTGGACGGTGTTCGTTGTTAGTACTACAAGCATGCATTTTTGAATGTTTACCCCTCCTGAACTATCAATATATACAAAGAAACTAATCAACTTGTGAAACTTTGAGCCTCGGCCACTTTGGCAAAATGTTACCCTCAGTTGAGTGCACTTGCATTTGACTCAAAAAAATCAACTTCTATTTAGCCTCACAATTCATATGCCCTCACTAGAAAGAAAGTCCCAAAATCATAATATTTACAATGACAACCAAAAGGGACGAATTCACAAATGCACTCTCTCTGAAAAAGAGTTTAAAGTGTTACAACATACCATACCATAGGCTTGCCCTTATTTTAATTTATCGCTTTATTCTAAGAACTTTCGGTTGGAGATCCCATTATTACTTTTTAAGCTTGTAATGTAGGTTTAAGGTAGGGTCGGATAAGCATTTGGGTAGAAGTGACTACACCCTCCTTGAACACTAATCACATTTTTAAGGACTTTTGATCTTTGCTTCTGTAGCCCTCATTAACTACAACTTTTCCACCATTTAGCCACCTCAACTACCTCTTTTATTCTCTTCAAGACTCCTTATGTATATATACCTCTTTTATTATCTTTTTCTCTCTCTTTTTTTTTAATTTTGCTTTTGGAGCTTGAGTAGTTTCACATTTTGAGGTACACTTTCCTATGCTCATTGCACAACCTTGCCAATTTCTAGCTTGAAACCATACCCCCAACTTAGGATTTTAGCCTCATTCTCAATGCTCAAGGAGGGACGGGTTCAAAAGAGGGAATTATTTCACAAAAAGGGACAGGTTTGTAATGAGGTAGCCAAAGAAAAGGTTAAAGGCTCAAATGACGTGACTAGTGATACTAACTGTACAATGGGCGGCTTGAAAGGCTAACTGGTTTTCCATAAATCACAAACACTGCCTAAGGTCATTTCTCCAACCAAATGTAATCATTATAAGCATCGAAAAACCAACAGGGCAAGTTCTAGGTGGCAGAAGTAAACACAAGAATTATTTACACAAAGACTCGCACACACATGGCAACGAACTGTTTGGCTTGCATAGTTTGAAGCCCTCAAGTCAACACTTGGAAACTCAAAGATTTCATCATATATACAGGTATAACTCTAGGTAGACATAGAGTCACAGAGCGAGACTCAAGTTCACACAGTTGATAGCTCTTTTATTTTTTTCATATTAATGGAAGTGTATAGGCTATATATAGGCACGCATTCTTTAACCTAGAAAATTACACCAAACTGGTCAACATGTTTCATTCTATTGTCATGGTTCTACTATTACACCCTTAGAAAAGAACCCGACGAAGAAAAACCAAAGAGAATTCATTGCTAATTACTAAACATGGACATGTAGCTATATACTTGTTTTTGTTTTTTTATATACAAGGATACTTATGTAATAAAACCACAAACACTAATATATATAGAATCACAAAACTTAAATAACTAAAGAAGTTTGCTTATAAAGCACAAAAAAACATAAACATGTACAACAGTTGCCAATTTCACAAAAATTTATACAAGGCTACCACCCCCAACTGAAAACCGTGCATTGTCCCCAATGCATAAGAACAAAAAATAGAGTTTAGGGGCTCCGAGAGGCACACTAAGCGCTATAGGAGTTGGAAGCCGGCTGAGTGATGGTAGGGTCACCCTCTGATGCTGAAGCTGGGACCGATGAGATCTTGGTCTGAGGAGTGACCTCCATTGATAGAGGAGGGATCTCTGGGTTACCCAATACTGGAGCGGGGGCCTGTGAGCTGCTAGCCACACCCACTGATGGCTGAGTAGCCAATAGATCTGCAGGGGCTGCCATGTCTACTAGCAAATGTGCTATTGCTACCTGAATTGTTGCTTGTTCCTCGCCCTCAACTGTAGGAGCAACAATCTGCTTAACCTTTTCCCGAGGGCCTTCATCCTCCTCAGACCAAGAATTCTCCTCATCATCTCCCTCATCGCCCTCCTCACCCTCGAACTCTGTAGAGTGCCCGAAATCCTCCTCAGAAGGTATCTCAATATGTGCACGGGGAGCTGGAGTCTTGGAAGCTCCGGTAGTCAGAGGTGCAATGTCGCTCATCAGCGTTGAGAAGTCAAGGTCTAGGCCAGGTTCTACGGTGTCTGCTCCCTGCTCACCTTCCTTGGGCAGGAAGGATGATAGATCGAACTCTAAAGACTGCATCTTGTGGAGTTCCGTCTTCATAGTGGAAACTTCCCCCGGAGCTTTGGCAAGTTACTAACCTCACCTCGCTCTATCTTCTCAATCCTCACCTCAAGCTGTTACAGGCGATCCTCGTACGATGTTTGTTGTTGTTGGAGTGCTGTCACTGAGGACTATATGGGAGTTAAGGCATGTTGGATGAGGGTAGGAAAGTTCTTCAGAAGATGGTGTACCTTAGCATTGGCATGCTGAGCTATGAAACCAAGAATCGAGACAGCTGCAAGTGCAGCAGAAGGTTGAGAGGTGTGCTGGGAAGTGGAGGTGGATGCAACTGGGGGCTGAGGGGACACAGTAGTCTGGGAATCTGAAGGCTCTACATCAGCCGAAACCTGAGCCTGAACCTATGGGGGAGAAACAACATCACTAATGCGCGTGATATCAATATCCTTCAGCTCTTTCCCTATCATGTCAGTGTGTGGCATGGTAGGGACATTTACAGCCTTACAGAGGGTTGTGATCAAGCAAGGAAATGGAAGTGAAGTGGCGTGCTGCTTTTCCCGGATCCCTATCTCTTAGAAGATAAGAGAACCCACATCAATCTTAATACCCACCATAATACATACAATGAGAACAACTTTCTTAATACCTATGTCAGTCTCATTTCTGGACGGTATCAGTCATGAGGTGACAAAGCTGAGCCAAAATTGACCCTCTCGTGTGAGATGCTCCTTGTATATTTTGTGCACAGGGTTGATCCAACCAGGTTCCCCTTTGCTATCACCGAAGCAATCCAACTACGCTCATTTTCTCTATTTTCCCTTTTGGCATCATACTCAGTTGTGCCCGGTCTCCAGCCAGGGAAGTACAGCTCATTAATTGTCTCACTGCTGCAGAACACACTCTTCCCCTGAACCAGTACAGTGTCATGAAAAGCCCTATTTTATTTGTGGTGAGCAGTCCCGGAGGCTCCATACAATGCATAAAATGTATGGACAAGAGTCTTATTATAGTCAAACGGCGGTTCAGTGAAGCACTCCTATTTTCTTGCTTTGATGTTCTTCCATATGCGGGGGTACTGCTCTTGTAGCCCGTTCAAACTCAATTGCTTTTCGGCCAGGATTTTTCGTTTGATGAGCCTTTCTCTATATAGTGCCCTGGCCTGTCAACCCCAAATCAGAGTTGGAAGTCATCTACACTTTTCCTTCTTGCCTCATCTTGTAAGTCAACTGACGGCAAGATCTCCTCCTCATCAGACTAGGAGGGACATGGAACATTAGGGTCCGTTTGTGATCATTTTGCTTGTAACGCGTGAACACTTGAGGATGCCCTTTTTTGGGCGAAGGCTGTATGTTTATTGGGAGCCATATATGCATAAAAGTGAAATGTGAGCGACATGGTAGGCAACAGTTAAAAGAAAATTGAAAAACTCAAGAAAAAGTTAAGAATGCGATAGGTTATATGGTCGCATAACCACTATGCAGACGGCAAACTTGTCACAAACTTGATAACTCTTTAAATGATGTAAGGATGCGATGGGTTATGCGATTGCATAACTACTATGCGGTTCGCATAACCATCGCAGACCTGATTGCTCAGAAAATAATGTCAAAAAACACGATCGCAAATTCCACCGCAAAGTGGGAAATGCAATCGCAAAATGGCCGCAAAAAGCATGTTATTAAACTGGTGTTCTGTGTCGGTATGCGATGACTTTGCGGTCTGTATATCAATTATGCGATCTCAAACTCATCGCATTTGGTCATCTTCCTCAGCCAACTAGGGTTTACTTATGCGGCAGAAATGCGGACCGCATTTTGATTATGCGAGCCGCAAACTTCATCGTTCCCAATGATTGAACTCAACCCTCTATAATGGCGGACCTAATTTTCACTACCCAGCACCCCCAAAACACACTACTTAACTTAGAGCACATTATGAATAGGTCTCTAACTACAAAACACGAAAGGAAAACACAGAAGAAAAAGAAAACATGAAGCAAAAATAGGAGAAACAAGAACAAGAACAAATGTAAAACTAAAGCTTACGAGGATGGAAATGGGACAAGGAAAAAATACTAGTGACGGGTTTATGAGCACACTTGAATTATTAGTTCACAGATGTTGCCTTACGTACGTGATGCACTTGTTGTTTTTGCCTTCTCCGTTCCTTTTCTTCTTATTTTTTGCTTTGTTTTGTTTCTAATAAAGAAAAAATCTTTTTGTTTTGTATAAAGAGATGCGAAGAATATACCTGAACAATTTGCCGTGAGTAAGTCGCCGCATAACGCACTATGCGATCGCATAAGTGTTATGCGGTGGATTCAAGTGAGTTACTGGAGGGCCAAAAATGTGGTGCACTCTACGATCGCATAGTGGAAATGCGGTCCGCAAAGTGCAACATCTTGTCGCATTTTCATCACCAACTTTAGCCAAACCCACTATCTGGGTTTGCGATAAAAATGCGGTCCGCACATTGAAAATGTGACCGCATATGTGCAGCAAACTTCCCAAGGTGATTTTTCTTCCCTTTCTCATGCAATCTTACCCCGTGTTATGATCTTTTGAATACCCTGCACTCTAAAACACACTTTAAATTTATCAATTAAATCTATCTAGCAAAAATTAAAAATGTAAAGGCCAAAAAGGGTGTTACCACACATGGGTTGCCTCCCATGAAGCGCTTGATTTAACGTCGCGGCATGACAAAGTTGGCATTCCTTAGGATTCAATCATTGGTTAGGCATGGACCATATTTGAGAGCCAACTACTCCACCCAATGTTTTTTTCCATATGTGCCCAAGTAGTGCTTGACTCGCTGGCCATTCACTTTGAAGGTTCGGAGCCCATCCTTCGATTCTAGTTCCACAACTCCAAAAGGAGAGACATTTACCACCTTGAATGGACCGGACCATTTTGATTTGAGCTTGCCCAAAAACAATTTGAGCCTTGAGGTAAAGAGAAAAACCACGTCACCCGACTTGAACTCCCTCTTCAAAATTTTTTTATCGTGGACGAACTTCATCCTTTATTTATACACAACTGCACTTTCATATGCATGGAAACGGAATTCCTCTATTTCATTGAGTTGTGTTAACCTCAAATTTGCAGCTTCAGCCTAGTCCAAGTTCAACCTCTTTAGAGCCCACAAGGCTTTGAGTTCCAATTCTACGGGTAGATGATAAGCTTTGCCGAAGACTAACCGATAAGGAGAAGTTCCAATACGAGTTTTGTACACCGTACGATACGCCCATAATGCGTCATCCAACTTCCTTGACCAGTCCTTCTGGTTTGCATTAGCAGTCTTTGCTAGAATGCTCTTTATCTCCCGGTTGGAAACTTCAACTTGGCCACTTGATTGGGGATGATAAGGTATGGCCACCTTATGTTTGACGCCATATTTCTCTAGTAGCGCCGTGAAAGCCTTGTTACATAAATGAGATCCACCATCCCTAATAATGGCACTAGGAGTGCCAAACTAAGTGAATGTGTTTTTCTTTAAGAATGCAGTCAGACTTCTTGCCTTGATGTTTGGTAAGGCAATTGCTTCAACCTATTTAGATATATAGTCCATAGCTACCAAGATAAATTTCATCCACAAGAGCGTACAAAGGGACCCATAAAATCAATTCCCCATACGTCGAAGATTTTTATCTCCATCACAAAGTGCATTGCCATTTCATGCCTCTTGGAGATTGATCCTTACCTTTGGCATTGGTCACAAGCCTTGACCATTTGATTGGAATCGTGATAGATATACGGCCAATAATAACCGCATTCAAGCACCTTAGCTTCCATCCGATTTCACCCATGGTGACCCCCAACCAGTGAGTCATGGCATGCCTTTAGAATTGGCATAATCTCTTCTTCTGGAACATACCTTCTGATGATATTGTCAGCACAAACATGGAACAAGAATGTTTCTTCCTAATAGTATTGCCGACTCTTAAATACTTCTTCTTTTGATACGATTCAAATCCATCCGGAATAAGGTCACTAACCAAGTAGTTAGCAATATCGGCATACCAAGGAGCAAAAGTGCTAGAAAGTGCCAATATTTGTTCCTCCGGGAATACATCGTTGATTTCAAGATATCCATTTGGCCTCCCTGCCTCTTCAAGCCTTGATAAATGACCCGCTACTTGATTTTGCATTACCTTGCGATCATTGACCTCGAAGTCAAATTCTTGCAACAACAAGACCCACCGAATCAACCTAGGCTTTGCATTCTTCTTTGCCATGAGTAGCATGATCGGTGTACACTATCACCTTGGATCCCAACAAATAATCCCGGAACTTCTCAAAGGCATAAAAAATGGCAAGAAGTTCTTGCTCAGTCACTGTGTAATTAATTTTGCGCTCTATTGAGTGTCTTGCTTGCATAATAGACCAGGTGGAGAACCTTGTTGTGATGTTGACCAAGCATTGCTCCAATGGCTATACCACTAGCGTTACATATGAGCTCGAAAGGAAGAGACCAATCTGGTGTGACAATAATAGGTGTCGTGATGAGACTTTGTTTCAATTCCTCAAAGGCTTTGAGGCATTTCTTGTCAAACACAAATTTGGCATCTTTCTCAAGGAGTTTACACATAGGATTTGCAATCTTGGAAAAATTCTTGATGAAATGCCTATAGAACCCGGCATGCCCTAAGAAACTTCTTACATCTTTAACGGAAGTAGGTGGAGAAAGCTTGGAAATAATCTTGATCTTAGCCTGGTCAACCTCTATGCCATGTTTTGAAATCTTATGCCCCAACACAATGCCTTCATCCACCATGAAATTGCATTTCTCCCAGTTGAGCACAAGGTTGGTTTCCTCACATCTCTTGAGCACTTATCCAAGATTGTTAAGAAAATGCTCGAAAGAGTCACCTACCACCAAAAAAATCGTCCATGAAAACCTCTAGAAAGTCCTCCACAATGTCAGAGAAAATGGACACCATGCATCTTTGAAAAGTAGCCGGAGCGTTGCACAAACCAAACGGCATCCGACTAAAGGCAAATGTTCCATAAGAACAAGTGAATGTTGTCTTCTCTTGGTCCTCCAAGGCTATGTTGATTTGGTTGTAGCCAAAATATCCGTCAAGGAAGAAATAGAATGACCTTCCCACTAGCCAATCAAGCATTTGATCAATAAAAGACATAGGTTTATGGTTTTTGCATATGGCACTGTTGAGCTTTCGATAATCCATACACACCCTCCAACCGGTCACCGTTCTTGTTGGGATGAGCTCATTTTTATAATTTTCAATTACAGTCATGCCTCCCTTTTTCAGCACACATTGCACCAGGCTCACCAAAGAACTATCAGCAATATGGTAGACTACCTCGGCATCCAACCACTTGATTATTTCTTTATTTACCACCTCTTGCATTGATGGGTTCAACTGTTGCACACTTGGTTTCGTCTCACTCTCCAATTAGATCTTGTTTTCACAAATTCCTGCGGGAATCCCTCGGATGTCCGCAATTGTCCATCCAATGGCTTGCCTATGCTCCTTCAAGACTTCCAACAATTGTTCTACATGCACATCATTCAACAAAGAAGAAACGATTATGCGTAAAGTATCATTGGAGCCAAGAAATTTATACCTCAAGTATGGTGGAAGTGGTTTGTGCTCTAGTTGCGGTGGCTCGATAATAGAAGGCTTTGCGGTAGGAGTGGCTCTATTCTCCAAGTCGAGAGAGAGCTTTGCCGGAGCATAACTGTAGGAACCAAGTCCCTCCAATGCATTTACCGATTCCATATAACCTTCCATATCTTCACCATCAAAGTTCACCACAATAGCTATCAAAACCTCACCGAGGCATTGTGCTTTCATTTCATTTCAATCGTATCTTCCACTTCATCAACAACATCAATCATCGAGATGCCTTCATATTCATGTGGTAGCTTCATGCCTTTGCATGCTTGGAATGTAACCTTTTCATCATTCACACAGAATTTGATCTCATTCCGTTCCGAGTCCATTAGTTCTCTTCCCGTGGCAAGGATTGGTCTCCCCAAAATGATCGGGATCTCTTTGTCAACCACACAATCAAGGATTACGAAATCGGTGGGTAAATGAAACTTTCCCACTTTAACAAGCACATCATCAACAATTCCCACCGGTCTTTTTTATGGAACGATCGGCCATTTGCAATCTCATACTTGTGGGCCTTGCCATATCTAACCCCACTTGCTTATAGTTGGCAAGAGGCATGAAGTTGATGCTAGCCCCATTATCACAAAGGGCTCTTGTAAAATCACGTGCCCCAATAGTACATGGAATGGTGAAAGCTCCCGAATCTTCTTTCTTTTGAAAGGTGGATGTTGAAGTAATGGAACTAACCCGGTGAGTCATGTTAACCACTTCATTCTTGGTGGTTCTCTTTGTTTTGATCAAATCTTTTAAATATTTAGCAAACCCCGACATCTCTTGAAATGCTTCCACAAATGGAATATTCAGCGATAATTGCTTGAGAATGTCATAGAACTTTTCGAGTTTGCTATCATCAACCTTTCTAGAAAGTCTTTGAGGGAATGGAGGAGTAGGTCTAGGAATAGGTGGAAGAGCTTTTGGTGTCTCTTTTACCTTTTCATTTACCTGTTCCCGGTTCTCTTTTTGCACTTGAAAATCTTCCAGAATCTTTTCAACTTCGACAACACTTGGATCCTCAACCTCAACCCCTTGTTCGGACTCTTCTACTTCAACCACTTGTTAACCCTCTTCTTGTAGTACCTTTCCACTCCAAGTAGTAATTTCCATGACATGAGAAGTTGGACCACTCCCACTAACCGTTTGGGTTCACTATTATGTCACTAGGGAGTGTTCCCTTTTTCTTTGGATTTTGTTCCCTAGAGAGGTCTCACATTTGCATCTCCGATTTTTGAATGGATGTGATATGAGAACCAACAAGCTCGGTCATGTTCCTCATAGAAGTGTCGGACTTCTCTTGATTTTGCAATACTTGTTCAAGCATGCCTTCCAACTTAGATTCACTTGATGAACCTTGATTTGAAAATTGACCCTTTGGAGGAACATAAGTTTTTGGTTTGAACTCCGGTTTGAGAAGTTGTTGTTGTTGTTCCAAGATCCTTTATTTGATCCACCTTGGTCATTTCTCTATTGTTGGTTGCCTTGACCTTGCAGGTTAGGCCTCCATTGATTTTGTTGTCCTTGACCTTGGTATTTTTGCCTTTGATACCCTCCTTGAGGGTTGTTGATGTAGTTTTCTTCCTCAAAATCCTCATTTGATATGGGTTGAACATATTCCACCACATTCACCTTGTTTGTTTGGCTTTACGTGAACATTTTTGTCAACACATTGACATTTGTGGCAAGCCCTATGATTAGTTGATATCTCTCTTGATTCTCCTTAGTTAGGTTGGTCAAGGAGGGAGAACCATATGCAATTCCACCTGTGGTGTCCTCGGAGTGCCAAGCTTGATTATGTTGTGTCATTTTGTCAAGGATTTATGTGATCCTTGTGAATGTCTTGTCCATAAAAGAACCGTCAGTTGGATTCTTGGCTATAGATTGGTTCATTTGATCTAAACCCATGTAGAATTTTTCCAACAAGATGGAATCCGGAAAACCATGATTGGAAGACCTCACCAAATATAATTTGAACCAATCCCATGCCTCATGTAGGTGTTCTCCCGGTACTTTCTTGAAAAAGAAGATTTTATCACGCAGCTCATATTTCTTACTTTGCGAGAACCATTTAGCTAAGAATGCTCGGACAATTTCGGGCCAAGAATGAATAGAGTTTGGTGGCAAATTCTGAAGCCATTTCCTTGCGTCCCCAGCTAGTGAGTACTTGAAGAACCTCAACCTTAGGGCATCAGTAGTGACGTTGTTTTGCTTGTGCATCGCACATACACCCAAGAAATTTCTAAGATGTTGTGTTGGATCATCATCAGTAGAATTCCTGAAAAACCCCTCCGCTTTGAGCATAAGGATTAAACCATGTTCCACCTTGAAAGTTGCAGCACCAAGGACCGGAGGTACAATAGCATTTGTATGCTCAATGTACTCCTTTGTCCGCAAAAGGATTTTCATCTATTTTCGCCTCCATTTCTTCTTCATATGCGGCCATGTTTTCCTATCAACACCAAGCAAAGTGTGATGGTATAGAATAAGACGTAAAGTAAATCACACACTAATTAGTAATTTCAAAACCGTATTCCCCGGTAACGGAGCCAAAATTTGATACGCACAAATTACACTTTAATAAATAGTGTAAGGTAGTCGACGTCAAATATAATAACCCAACAAGGTTGACGTTGAATCCCACAGAGAATAGGTGTGAAAAGGTTACTCAAATAGTGTGCTAGTTGACTAAAGTCGTAATTATATCTCGTTAATGGTAACAAGAGTATGAATTGAGTTTGGTTTGAAGAAATAACTAATTGTGATATTGAGAATGTAAATAATTTGATTAAAGAAACCAAGGTTGTGTCCCCTTCAATGAAGTGTAATGCTATCGGTGTTAATATGATATATTTCTAATGGAAGGTTCTTTTGATATGCAAATGATTCTTAAATGACTACCCAATATTTTCCAATAGTTGGGTAGTATTTCATCTTTATGATTTTTCCAAATATAAAAGAGTTGCAATTAAGAACAATCAATATATGCCAAATAAAACTCACTTATTCTTAAGCGATTCTATTAAACAAGGTTTAAAGTCTTGAGTATTTGATATTTACTTCTACCAAATTCTAACTCACTTTCCTAAGCAAAGTAAGAATTTAATGGCACTTGTTAATGTTTGCAACCACCAACAATAAATAAATAATGAGAAGTAAATAAATATAAACCAACCATTATGCATAGATTCAATGTTAAACACCCACTAATATAACACCCATTTAGGATCCACAACCTTAGTATTTAAAGTTAGCTACACATACTAGAATACAAAAAGATGAGAATATTTAATGCCATAAAGCTTCCAAAGTGCAAGATTCTTGACCCAAAAGCTCCCAAAAAAGGAATATTAAAGCGTTGTATTATAGCTCCAAAATCAGACAAGATGCCCCCACAAAACCGTAATATATCTATTTATAGTGGGTCAAAACTCGGGACAAAAATACCCTTTCCGATTAAATATGCGACCGCATATCTGCCGATAACAGACATGCGATCCGCATTCTTGACATGGCCATCGCATATTTCAACCCTAGTTTCCAGTCCTTCATCGCATTCATGGTTTTCGGTCCGCATTATAGATATACAATCGCATTTTGCATCGCATTTTCTGCTTTCTGCAACCTTTATGTTGAGTTTGCGGTCCATTCTGCAGCTCGCATGTTGGCCTTGCGATCGCATATCCACATTTGCGATGCCTTTTTGCTCTTTTCTTATATCTTGGTGGCTTTTTTATTTCATTTCCATGATCTTAAGTCATTAAACCTCATACACTTAACACTAAAATTACATAAGTATAAAAGATAACATGCGGTCCGCATTCGTGACATGGCCATCGCATATTTCAACCCTAGTTTCCAGGCCTTCATCACATTCATGGTTTGCGGTCTGCATTGTAGATATACGATAGGATTTCGCATCGCATTTTCTACCTTCAGCAACCTTTATGTTGAGTTTGCGGTCCATTCTGCGGCTCGCAAACAGGTTATGCGATCACAGACTGGTCTGTATTTCTTGTACTGGACTTTGCCCAGAAATCTGTTGTGGTTTGTGATTCCCTTGAGCATACTGCAGCTCGCATGTTGGCTTTGCGATCGCATATCTATATTTGCGGTGCCTTTTCGCTCTTTTCTTGTCTTTTTGTGGCTTTTTGATTTCATTTCCATGCTCTTAAGTCCTTAAACCCCATACACTGTAGAAATACTAAAATTACATAATTATAAAGATAATTGCATGTAAAATAAGCTAAAATCTAAGCAATTTGAATCAAATGTGCCGAAATTCTCTGGCACATCAATGATCCATGAAGCCGACATGCTAGAAATTCGTTCTTACAAGGGGCCGACCTCAGGGGATTGCAGATATCCATAACTTCTTAGATGGTTAAAGTCTACTACCTCGGAGGATGTCACTGGTCTTGGAGATTTGCCGGTGCCAAAAAAGGTACCGTCGCTGGGAGCTAGTGGGTCTTCCTCGAGCCCAAAGTTTGTGGACCAGTTCCTGGCTCCGAGTGTTGACCTGACCGAAAGAGGTCAATAGTTTTCTCTATACCGAAGGATACCCGGGTTTTATCTAGGGGATCGCTAGCTATCTTCAGTGATTGATGACTGAAAAGGACTAGGCCGTGATGGACAAGGTGGAAATGCCCTGCCTATTTATTGAAGCTCAACAGGCATTGAATCGAGTAACTTCGAGTGTCTTTTTCATTATGTATTTTAAACTTAAAGTTGCAAACAATCACAACATCTTACTTTATGTTTGTAGGCCTCAGTACTACAGCATGAGACTTTCCTCTGATACCGAAAGGAGTTAACCCAACACGAGGCCGAGGTTTGAGTGCTTATTGAGAAGAGGGACACCTACAAGCTTCTCAGTGAGAAGCTTCAGACTGAGTTAGAATTATCTCAGAGGGAACACGCCGAGATGGCTAAGCAAGTAATTCGAGTACTTCATGATAGTGAAGATGAATTGGACATAGTGGCTAACGAACCGATCCTGCAAGTCCGATAGAGGCTTGACCAGATCGGGCAGCTTAAAGCACAGGTAGCTACGATACAAGCTGAGGCTGAAGAGTTCAAGAAATGTATGGACCTCTTAGCCTTAAAAAAGGAAGTTGTCCAAGCATAACTGGAGTCGGCCGAGGCGCAGCTCCAGGCTGCAAAAGAGAAACCTTGTTACATACCAAGAAAACTGAGGAGCTTCAATCTCAATTGCATCCGGCTATTTCCAGAAAAGAGAATCTGAACAAGGAACTCGAGGCGGCCAAATCTGAGGTGGTTAAGGCCAACACCGAGGCTGACCCTAAAGTGGCCCAGTTCAAGATTGACATCGAGGCGGTTCAGGTGCAGGTTAAAAGTATGGTGGAGCATGCAAAGTGGCAAGCTCGAAGAGAAGCCCTCGAAGGAATTCATGCTCAAAACTTTGACATACTGGTTGAACTCGAGAGTGCCAAAGTAGAAGAAGCCAGGGTCCGAAACTGACCTTTCCCAAGAAAGATTCTGAGAGCTTAAGCGAGTCTGAAGACGGGAAAGATCCCGAGGATGAAGAAGCTGCCTCTGATGGGAACCGGGACACTTAGGTCTTTATATGTTTTTATTTTTTCCTTTTTTGCATCTTTTTGAGTTTGTTTGAGATATTTGTAGATTTTGTTTTGGGCCACTCTAGCCTTTGTAAAAATATTGTTGGATAAATATATATTAGGCTTTATTTCTCTTTCGGTTTTCACATTTTCCCTTTGCCTTATTACTTGTTTACACAAAGGCCGGGATGCCTTAGCATAAAATAACTTAGGTTATGTTCGAAAGTTCAAACAAACCACATTACTTTGTTTTAAGGCATCTTGGGGGTTCGGTGTTTTCGGAAAAATTTTTCCCAAAGCAGGTAGCCGAGATTATAGCTAACCGAGGGTAGCCGTTAGAACTAGTTATGAAATTTTTGTTTTCGAAGGCCTAGTTTTTGTTACAGGTTTCAGACATCTCCAAACTATGTTAATATGGCCGTAGCCTTTTAGTTCGGGAGCTGCCCATTTGACCTGCTTTCCCGAGCTATCCGGGCTTACCCAAGATAATAGTCCCCAAGCGGGGTGGCCGTGGCTTTTAAAATACAGGGGGTTGCCTAATAGGTCTTATGCCCCCGAGGTCCAATGACTTGGGCCATTCAAATTTATTTTTAGGCGGCAGTCCTTGAGTGAGGGAGTGATCATTCGAACTCCGGTTATAAGCGGCCATTGAGCTCGTTACCTTTAGGAGATCTGAAGTACGAAATTCTTTAACGGATGTAAAGAGGAAATTTTTTTAAAAAATAAAATGGTTGAAAGGAAAGTACTTATCTTTATTGTTGTGCAAAATAGTTATACATGCGTACATATTTTATGCCAGAGCTCGAGCAATCTATGTGGGTACGATTTGTTTGACCGTTTGGTCATTACAATAAATCTTACCTATCAAGACCCTTCCTTTACGAAGTAATTTCCTCGCTAAAGTTGATATCCAAAGGTAATGCATATCCAAGGGAATTGGCCCCCCAGTAATCGATGTTAATTGTAGAGGAACCTCAGATACTGTTAATGCGATCTTTGACCCCGATTTGTGATCGGTCTTTGATTCTAAGTTAGCATGATCCATTGTTGCCTTGTTAAAAACCTTTTCAAAAAACCCATTTGGGAAAAAATCAATTATATGGAAAAAGAGTGCAATGCGTGCTTTCAGGCTTAAACACTTTGTGGCGCTCATTGTCGACCACCTGTAAGTGTTAGTCCAAAAATAAAAGGAAATGAAATGGGGTCGTACCTTAGCAGTAGTATCATTTTAGGTGAGTTACGTTCCAATTGTTTGGTAGTTGTTTTCCGTTCATCATTCCGAGCTTATAAGATCATTTCCTTGTGACTTCGTGAATCTGGTACGGTCCTTCCCATTTCGGACCCAATTTCCCTTCATTCGGATTCTAGTTGTTTAATGTGACTGTCCTTAGTACTAAGTCCCTGACATTGAAGTATCGAAGGTTGGCCCTTAGATTGTAATACCTCTCAATCCATTGCTTTTGGGCGGCCAATCGAATAAGGACGGCTTTACGTATTTCATCCAATAGGTCCAGGCTCGTATTCGGCGCCATAAACCAATAAGAATAGGGTATCCCCAGTACTAGACTTTGAAGTTGTGTGATATTCCTAAAGAACTTTGGCCATGACCTCCTTTCATTTTCCCTTAGTGTCGGTCAGCCTTTTCTTAAGGTTTTGGATTATAATTTTGTTGGTCGATTTTGCTTGACCATTCCCACTCGGGTGATAATGTGTCAATAAGATCCTTTTTATATTATGATCTTCGAGAAACTTGGTCACATTGCTGTCGATAAAGTGTTTCCCGTTGTCAAGTACAATTTTGGATGGCATCCCAAACAGACATATGATGTGGCCCCAAATGAAGTCGGTGACTTCCTTCTCCTTGACCTTCTCGTATGCATGTGTTTCAAACCACTTATAAAAATAGTCAGTCATAAATAAGATAAATTGAGCCTTACCCGATGCCCATGTAAGAGACCGACGATGTTTATTCCCCACTTCATGAATGGCCATGGAGACAAGACCGAATGCAATAATTCCACGGGTTGGTGAATCATCGGAGCATATCTTTAGCACTTGTTACATTTTCGTACGAACTCTTTTGCATCCTTTTCCATGTTGATCCAGTAATAGTCAGCTCTGATAACCTTTTGAACCATTGATTCGGCATCTGAATGATTTCACTAGGTGCCCTCGTGAACTTAACTTAGAACAGACTCGGTATCTTCCGGTTCTAGATATTTCTAGCGGGCTATCGAACATTCTTCTGAACAAGGTTCTATCCTCGGACAAGCTGAATGGGGTTGCCTTTGTACGCAGGGCCCTCGATTCTTTTGGATATGAGGGAAGTTTCCCAAGCTTCAAATACTTCACGTATTTTTTCTCCAATCCTAGGTTAAGCTTGTGGAGTTTACTGACCTCATGAGTTATACGACTATCCCCGAGTTGAGCTCGTCATCTTCGATCGACGACCCTAAGTTTGCAAGGGCATCGGCCTTAATATTTTAGTCTCGAAGCACGTGCTGCAAAGTCCATTCATTTAACCGATGTAATGTTACTTGTAACTTATCTAGGTACCTTTGCATTTGTTCTTCTCTGACTTCGAATTTTCCGCCCCCAAGCTTTTGGCCAGTTTGAAACCTGCAATCAAATGGCCTCATATTCAGTCTCGTCATTAGTCAATTTCACAGATCTAACGGATTGTCTAACTATATTGCATGTGGATGGCTTCAGTACGATGCCAAGTCCGAACCCTTTTTGTGTTCGAGGCACCGTCCGTAAAGAGGTCCGAATTCCCAAAGACGTCCCCGAGTTTACCAACAACTCTCTTTCAACTTTGGGAATTAGGGCCGGTGTAAAGTCGGCCACAAAACTTGCCAAAATTTGAGATTTAATGGTTGTCCGGGGTTGATATTCGATATCATATTCGCTGACTTCTACAGCCCGTTAGGCCAATCATCCCGAGAGTTTAGGTTATGCATTATATTTCGTAATGGGTAGGTTGTCACAACACATATAGGAGGGCACTAAAAATATGGTCTAAATTTCTTAGAGGCACTTAGCAAAGCGAGTGCAAATTTTCTAGGCGAGGATATCTAGTTTAGGCCTCACCTAAGGTCCTGCTAACATGATAAATTGGAAATTGTGTAACTTGTTATTCCCTAACTAGGATTCCACTTACCGCTATTTCCGATGATGCCAAATACAATTATAGTCACGCGTCTGCCCTCGGTGTGTGAAGCAATGGCAGGCTCGATAGATATTGCTTAAGTTCTTCTAATGCTCGTTGGCATTCCGGGGTCCATATGAAGTTATTTTTATTCTTCAATAACGAGAAAAATCGATGGCTCTTATTAGAGGACCTCGAGATGAATCACCCCAAGATGACAACACGCCCGGTTAGCCTTTGTACAACCTTTACATTATCCACTATCGTGATATTCTCGATAGCTTTTATCTTGTCGGGGTTGATCTCGATTGCTCGGTTGGACAACATGAACTCGAGAAATTTACCTGACCCGACTACGAACGTGCACTTTTCTGTTCAGCTTCATGTTGTAATTCTTCAATATACTGAAGGTTTCCTGCAAATTCTTCAAATGATCCTCTGCTCGCAGGGACTTAACTAACATATTGTCAATGTAAATTTTCATGGATTTCCCTATTTATTCTTCGAACATTTGGTTTACTAGGCTTCGTAAGTGGCACCTGTATTTTTTAATCCAAATGGCATTACGTTATAGCAGTATATGCTATACTTAGTGATGAACTAGGCCTTCTCTTGATCATCCGGGTTCATCCGTATTTGGTTGTACCCAGAGTAGGCATCGAGAAAACTGATGGTCTCGTGGTCGGTCGTATCATCGATCATGTGATCAATGTTAGACAAAAGGAAAGAGTCTTTAGGTCATGCCTTATTTAAATCTTTATAATCCACACACATTCTTAGTTTGTTCCCCTTTTTAGAGACTACTACTACGTTTGATAACCATTCCGGGTATTTCACCTCTTGGATATACCCTATTTTGAGAAATTTAGTTACCTCATCCTTGATGAAGGCGTGGTTGATCTCGGACTGGGATCTCCTTTTCTGCTTCATCAGATGGAATTTCGGGTCCAAGATCAGCTTGTGAGTAGTGATCTCCGGTGGGATCCATGTCATATCGAGATGGGACCAAGCAAAACAATCCATGTTACCTATAAGAAATTAAATGAGCTTTTTCGTGAGCTCGGGATTTAACCCCGTGCCCAGGTATACCTTTGTATGGGGCAGATGTTCGATCTGCACAACCTGCTCTAGCTCTTCGACCGTTGATTTGGTAGCGTCGGAATCATAAGGAGCTATAAAGGATCAAGGAACCCCGTAATTATCGTCTTCGCCAATCCCCTGCTTGTCTAGTTGGGACGAGGCTGGCATCGATGATAAATCTATTTGGCTTCCTATTTTTCTTCCGAATCTGGCTCATTTGTCGATGAGAGTGTTGATATCGAAATTACTTCATCGACGGCAAACATCTCTTTTGTGGCGGGTTTCTCTCGATAGACCATCTTGATCCTTTCTAGTGTTGGAAATTTAATACCTGGTGAAGGGTTGAGGGCACATCCCTCATGTGTTGGATCCATGGCCTCCTGAATAGGGTGTTGTACCTCATGTCCCCTTCGATCACATAAAACTTGGTCTACTGGGTGGTTGCGGCTACATTTATCGATAACGTTATTTCTCCCTTACTAGTTTCGCAAGCCATATTGAATCTATTTATCACTCTGGCCGCATGCACGATTTGGTCCTACAGGACGAGTTTCTCTATGACCCTCGATCGAATGATGTTGGCCGAGCTACCTAGATCAATTAGAACACGTTTAATTAGAGTTTTATTCATGAGTACAGATATTACCAGTTCATCCTTATGGGACTACATGATTTCTTCTGTGTCCTCGTTGTTGAAAGATAAAGTTCCTTCTGGTATGTAATCCCGGGTTCGTTTTTCCATTGTAATTAATACTTTGTTGCACTTTAACATCGGACCTTCAGGAACATCGACCCCTCCGATGATCATATGAATGACTTGTTGAGGTTCGTCTTGCTATTTTTGTTTATTGGAGTCCCTGTTTCTGAAATGATTCTTGGCCCGGTCGCTCAGAAATTCCCGAAAGTGCCCATCGTTGAATAACCGGGCTACCTCTTCCCTCAATTGTCGGCAATCCTCCATTTTGTGGCCATGAGTGCCATGATATTTGCATATTTGGTTGGGATCCCTTTGGGATGGATCTATTTGTAAAGGTCGCGGCCATTTGGTATCTTTGATGCGTCTGATAGCCGATACAATGGCAGCCGCATCAACATTAAAGTTGTACTCTGATAATTGTGGTGCATCTTTAGGTCCGATAGGTCTGTAGAAGTCATTCTTGCTCATGATACATCGAGAGCTTTGGTCTCGATCACTTATACTTTCATTTCGTGCAAAATTTTGCCCAGATCCGCTCCTCCTATGATATCCATTATACGACTGATATCGACCCTACTCGGTGGGTCATTCTATTTTTTGAGCTGGGCTACTGCTACCTTCTGAGCCTGCAAGATTTCAAAGATCACCCCCAGGATGATCCCGCTATCTTCGCTGTCATGTGTGCTTTGAGCGGCTGGTCGAACATCCCCACGAACACTACCTTCGGGATCGACGTCCAAATTTGTGTTAATGGATACATATGAGCTAACGTCGATTGGATCTACAACCGGAACTCAATCGAGGCCAACCGAGGGTTCATCGTTCCCTGGTGCTATGTTATCATTTTCGCCGTGGTGGACGAATCATTGTCAACGTGTAAAAGTGCTGACTTAGAGTTCGACATTTGGTCCTGCAATCAAAGATACTCCAAAAAACAAGTGTAAAATAGTGTGTGTTATGAAAGTTTGTACCAGGTAATCACTATTATCCTTAACCCCACGGTAGGCGCCAAAATTTTTACCCTTAAAATTGGATAACAATTGAATTTTTACGCGGTTTTAAGGATACGTGATATCACTTAATACAAATTAAGAAGACAGATTAATATTGAAATTAGCGATAAGAAAATCAATACAAACACAAAATTGAACAACCTTAGCCTCTGAGTTTGATCACCCTCGAGCCAAGAAATATCTCAACTAGTGTTAGATTTGAACCATAAGATGATAAGAACTGGAAATGATCAATATATTGCTTTCTTTTTGCATGTTACAATGTGTCCTACAAATGATGAGAATCCCCTTTTATATAGTAGGGTGTTCTACTCTTGGTACAATTCTATACAAGGTAAAAAATCTCATGATTTGCTAATTAATCGACCTCTTCATGATACGTGCCGAGACTTTCGCTGTGATCCTCGACCGATTACGGATATTTCAGTTTTTCGTTATTTCGCTCGGCAAGTTTCCCTCGATCTTGCTCGGTCTCGATCTTTCTCGATCTTTGGGTCACGAGCTTCGCGGTCTAATTTTGCGCCTTAGTTCGATATAACCGAGCTCGAGCTTTGACCTGCCATGTTTTAGCCTCGATTGGTTAAGCAATGGACGAACCCAGTTTCGACCGTATACATTGTTATTATTGATCATATAATACGAAACAAATCCCCTTAGTAAAATATGAATGCGCTGCTTAGTGGTTAAGGGGTTCAAATTTTACCTTTGATTCCGGGATCGATTCTACTAATTGCACACTACTAAATCTGCTTTTCGGAAGTCCGTTATTAAGATATTGTATTTGCTATAAGCAAGAAAAAAATGGCAGATTCTGAGATAAAATCCATAATACATACAGAATTGGGTAGATTTTACATACACTTTGTTCATGCAGGTAAATATAAGTAGAGCATTCTTTTGAAGCAAGCAACAAAGAAAAAAAGTAAGACAAAAGACATCAATAGAAGACACAAAAAGTTAGTATTATTATAGCATTAATATACAGCATTAATTACAGTTGAACTTTTACATCTTCTTGAGCTTCTGTTGACACTGGCACTTTGATTTCTACACTACTATCCAATGGTGAACCTCTCTCATTATGCTCTTTAACATGTCCTGCAGCTTTTGCACCTCCAAAGTTACTGATATTCCCAAAGATGAGTTTGATCTTCCCAAGAAGTGCAGCACAAAATGCAACCCCAAATGACATCTTAATGTTTAGAGGTTAACTTGATGCAAGTGCAAAACCAGCACAAGTGCCTAATGCTCTCACCTATGAGAACCAAATAGAGAAAGCACCTTCTTTATCAGAAGGTGAGCAATCCAGCCAAAGGACTCTACCAAATGCATGCAACAGTCCTGTGGCTGTGTCTGAACTGCAGCAAATATGAATATGTGATTCCAGTTGTCGTGGCGACAGTAGAATCCGAATCTTGAGACAATTGCTGATAGTATGAATCCAAGAAGCTGCATTTTCACTACGTCAGCCCTTATTAATTGTTGCAGTGGATGAATTAAAGGAAGAGAAACCAATGGGAATATGAAATAGGTAAGCCAGAGGTACAATATGTTCACTGGTGAAATGCAAAGGTCTTTGGTCGAATAAAGAACCCCTGCTGTGAAAATGCACATTGTTGTGAAAGATGAAAGGAAAACTCCAGCAAGACTTCCAGCTGCATGAGGGTACTTGAAAATCAAAATGACACAAGTTTTCGGAGCAGAATTTGGGTGCAAGTTTGCATTTTGACCAGGCCTATTTGAGGTAGCAATGTGAACCATTCCAATAAACCAAATTAAGCCACTAAAGATTGAAACAACCTACAAGCTAGTAAAGCTATCAGATTTCCTGAGCATATGGTAAGTAAAAGCAGACATAATAGAAGTACTAAACACCCTGCAACAGTTGAATGAAGGGAAAACAACCTAGCAACAGCTCTTCCATCAGCGAATTGGCTTTTACGGATAGGTGAACCAACGAGGTCTCGGACCATTAGGCCAAGGTGGTGAGCATGACATGATGAAGCGATTGTATTGGCAGCGACAATTGCAACAATATAAGGTGGAAAGATCCATCTGGTCTTGAAAAATCCAGCTGGAAGACAGAACAAAGCTCCAAAGGCTGTTGATGCAGCAACAATCAGTTGTTGGTTCCTGCCATAGTCCAGGTGGACGGAAAGAAATCCAAGAACTGGTGCTGCTAGAATTTGGCCAATAACCCAAGAAATTGAAGTCCTCCCCAGTGATGAATATTCAATACCAGAGAGATTTATCCTATGTTTTGTTAACATTTCATACCTGGAAGTAGGCATATAGGCTGATCTAATCACTATCTGTTTCTTATTTCTCTCTCTTTTTTCCAATCAAAACATGTACAAAATAGACAATATAATTGCTCATGTGAGACAGCGTGCTTAAGTAATTACACCAGAAAACGAAAAAGCAAACAAAAACCAGCTGCCTAGATGATTAAATCTATCCATATTATAACCAACGCAAGTTTGTGGTATTTTCCATCCATATAACAGAACTGTTAGGAAAACTAAGGAAGATAATTTTGACATTTGAAACTTCCTGTAATTGTAGTCCCAGCCTAATCTATAGAGTGGTTTTTATAGTTAGCCCTCAATTTACAATGATTAGCTACAAAACATTTTTCATATAGATATGTTTAGTTTATGAACATCTATTCTAGATATGTCTTCTTCATCTTCCATTGGTCTAGGCCTTCGAGTTGAAGCGTTTTCCATCTCATAGGTATTTTCTTTCATTTCCGCACTACAAAATTAAAAGAGAAGAAAAACAGGGATTTTTTTGATTTGTTTTGTCGAGTAGGTTATATGGAGTATTTTTTTAGGACATGCTAAAGGCTTAGTTAACATGATAAAATTTATATGTGCAAGCTACATCTGGTTGTGAAACTTTCAAGGATAAATGCATGGTGGAATACCTTGCTTTCCTCACTTTGATATATCAAAAAACAAAAAGGAGTTCATCTCTCGTTATTATTTTCTTTTTTAATTTTTGTGTGTGAGACAGTGAGAGAGAGTCATCAAATGATGTCATATTGGAATATGTTAGAATTGGCAGCTTGATGGCGTCGTGAAAACCACAGCATATATGGGAGAATATTTTTGAAAACAAAATGGTCTATGTGAAACCAATATGTTTAAGCAAAGGCGGCTTAATGGTATTGGAGGCCTAAAGTCAAGCCGTAACAAGAGGCCTTAAACTTGTTTTATAATTTTAGATTTTTATTTTTTTGAAGTTTATTCTTTCTTCTTTTTTGAGATGCAGTTTAATCTTGACGATGTAGCCAACCCATTTAATATTTATTGAAACATTACTAACCTTTGATAATATTTATTAAGTTTAATTTTAAATTTTTTCTTTTCACATGACCATCAATATAACTCATTATATAGCATTGTCTTCCAAAACAACAATTATGGGGGAATTTGTATTTTAAAAAGTGATATACAAATCAACTATAGCTTTTTACGATCTAATTAGCTTGAAGCGTGCTTACAGACAGTTTGTCAAAAAATATCTTACAAAGTTAGAGTTGTAATAAATCTGCTCAAGTTAGAGTAAGAAGAACAAGAAAGTATCTGCACATTTGAATGCCTTTCACTTTCATTTGAATTTTCTCAACAAACTCCAAAAAAGAAAACATAAAAATATAAAATTATGTTATTAACAATTTGGTGACAAGGTAGCAATAAAGGGTTGAAGAAATTTCTTATCACTATTTAATAATAAATACAATAAATATTTAAATTACATATAAAAGGAGTAACTTTTGGGGCCCCTAATTAAAGCGACCGCTTTAGTGACTTGGGGGTTAAACCACCTCTGTATTTAAGAAAGAAACATATAGGAAGTTTGACTGTGTATTGACAACAAAACAAAACTCCTTGTGCTAATAAAAAAAGAGAATAAGTGGGAGGACAATCATATGAAGGTAAGTTCAAGCCAAGTGTATGATCAGATACATATATCTGTATGTATATAAATTGTCACTTGGGGGTGAATAAATCCTTAGCAGGGAGCATTTTTTCCTTAAATTGGATCTATGCAACATCAGGGATCTGAATTAGTTGAACCAGTAGGTTTTGAATATCATATGGCTATAAAAAAATTGAAATAGTATGTCACTTTGTGTGCTACTCTTTATCATTTAACTAGCCAATTTATCCTCGCGCGGTCCTATTAAAGCCAATAAATAACTGAGATATACCTATATTTTATTTAATCTATATACGCAAATATATACTTCCAATTAGATCCAAAATGCTCCATATTATTAATCCGCATTTAAAAAAAAACAATAATTATTGTTTTCTAGTAACAGCTTGTTTGGATGGTTGTTACATACCGTTTCATAATGTATCATATCGTATTATACTGTATTGTACTCTATTGTTTGATGAATACAATGTTTGGATAGATTGTATCGTTTGCCATCGTTTCATGATATCATGCACCAGTAATATGAAAAATAAACTTGCAATATTATAAAGAAAAATTATGATACAAGGTAAAATTATTATATAAAAAGGTAGGGTAACTAATAAAATAAATTTATTTAATAATAATGAATGGTGAGATGAGAGAAAAAGACGAGGTAATGACGCGACCACACCAAATCGATCGTTACATAAAGTGACACATTTCGTCATTACGTAACGACGTATTTAACGATACGATACGATACAATAAAATTAAAGTAACAATCAAAACAAAATATCATATTTAAAGTAATGATACGATACAATACAACAGATAACAACCATCCAAACCAGCTATAAATGATCCACTTCACTAATTTCTATAACAATTGGAAACTTCATGTAACCAAATGAACATTAAATAATTGAGTAACTGCTTCTTCTTTTACTCCTTTCTTAATTTGTGTGTACTTTAAAAATGATCTTCTTTTCTTGTCACAACTTTGACAAACTAAAAACTATAAAATCATTAAAAAGAAAGTGAATATATTTAGTTTATCTTGTCAGAAGTGTATTTATGCTCAAATTGCTGCTATCCAAAAGAGTCTTCCCATTCTTAATTCTTTTATCATCTTTGTTAAAAGCTCAACGGCTTAAATCATTTGATAGCATATCTTTTAATATTATTTGTCATCTAGCTAATTTTAGAGATGACACTTACCTCGCCTCGCCATTACTTCGCCGGGGTTAGGCTAGACACTTACCAGCATATGGGATCGGTTGTGCTGATGCTACACTTTTGTGCATTTTTGCACAGGTCCAGGTGTTGAGGAACAGCAGCAGCATTAGTGCGGGAGCATGCTTTCATTTTCACGAGACTGAGGTAGCCTTGCAGGCGTCCGCAGGCCCGGCGTCTCTTCTTTATGTTCTCTTTTAGACTGTTGCCTCATTGTTTTCGAGACGGACAACTTATATATTTCTTTCATATAATTGTATTTAGTATATTCTTAGTAGTTCGTGAGTACTGTGACACCAAATCTTGGGTAGAGGCTATTAATGACTGTTCCGCGTTATGATTCGTAATTATAAATCAGACTTCCGCTATTATTCTTGTTAAATTTCATGTTCTATATTGATGCTATAAACTGTTAAAGTAATTATCTAGTAATGAAAGGGTAGATAAGTTGGCTTGCTTAGCTACCACGAGTAGGAGTCATCACGATCCCGATAGTAAAAAATCTGGGTCGTGACAGTAGGAGGGGGTGGAGTCGGTAGGTGGGGTGTGAGGTGGGTTGGTGGGGAAGGTTCATAATGAGTTTGCAAAATGTTTTCCCTTCTCTTGATAGGGAAAATATTATTGCGTTTTTCTTTAAAGGGTGTGAATGAAAAATGGAAGAGGTACCTTTTGATTGCACCTCTCCATCTCACCCTTCCTCTGTCTATAAATTTAGAGGTTTGGCCTCATTTTTAAGAAATGAAAAAATCTGAAAATTTCTCCCCTCTTTTCTATTTGAATTATTTTCAAATAAACATAAGTGTCAAGTGTGATTTGCTCCGTCTGTTGAGTTCGCTGGAATTCTGTAATTTTGATTGTCGGTATTGCAGAATAGTTATTCCGTTCTATCCTGGGAGGAATTAATCCAAAACCTTGGGCAACAGTGAGGGGATTAAATTCGTTAAGGACACACAAGCAACTTGTGGGCTCGGAATTATTTTTTCTATTTTGTTAATTAAACTAATTTTTCTCTGCTTCTCTGATTTTATGATTTTTAACACAGTAATACCAACAATCTTAAGGAATTTAACAGTTTAATTTTTGAGATGGTTGATCATAGAAAGGAAAAAAAAAGACTGAAAATCATTTTCTGCTATGGAAAAGATTATTATGAATCAATTCATCCAATGTGGTCGTCGGCAGAATCATTTTTCTTGATACGTTTGCATCATGAAAATAATTTTGAATTGATCAAGTTTTAGATAAAGGATGCAGATTCCTTTGGATCAGTAATCTAAGGTGTGGCATATCTCAGATTATAATTTATCTCTGATTAAAGTGTATCGTGGCTAACTCCAAAGTGGTTCAAATATATATATATTTGAACCACTTTAGAGTACATACATATGTCCCAGGGATATGGGAAGAGTTTAGATGCATGAAGAGTTAACTTGTAATACATGAAATGCAACTCAAATTATTAGAGAAGTATTACTCTTGGTACCGTCACTGATGAAAAGTGGCGCAGAAAAGAAAGGGAAAGAAAAAAAACAATAGTTGTATACGAAGTGGATTTCGTGTCAACGATTAATGTATGAAAACAGAGCCACACTGTGTTCGAAACTCATTCACGCGAGTCCCTTGATGGTTAGGAAGATGCGACAAATAAATAATCTGGCTGGTCATCATAATTTTCTCAAGGTTTATTTTGGTGATTATAATAGAGGAGATTATAAACCTGATAGTCCTTGTGTCAACATGGCAAAGATTGCAGAGTGCAACAACATTTTAAGTTGGCAACAAAATTCGGGTTCTACTTTCTTGCCTCTATCTTTTTATTATTATTATTATTAGTAGTAGTAGTAGTAGTAGTAGTAGTAAATTATTTGCTCTATATACTTTATGAAATCGGCTTCCATAAATGTTAGAGCAAATAATTTTATATGATTTTTGCATGTTATGATGATTAGAAATAATATATGATTAAAGGTTAATTTTGTTATTTCTTAACCAAATGAAATATATGTACTTTGGTAACATGCATGAACATATATGGGTCTTATTTTTAAAGTTGTAAAACATGAACGAGGCTTACACTAATTTTTATGAAAATATTCTTGAGATCATGAAAGTAATATGTAAAGGTGTACATATATTTATTTGATTAGAGCAAAAGATGAAACTATTGAATTGTTTAAATACTATAATGGTTTAGTTGGAAAACCATTTGAATAGATAAAATCCTCGTGATTTTCTATTCTTATTTTGGAGAGTAAAATCTTCGTGATTTTCTACTCCTGCTTCGAGATCAAAATCTGCCTAATTCTGTACTCCTTCGTTGAGATTAAAGTCTTCGTGACTTTCTACTCATTTGTCGGAAATTAAAGTCTAAGTAACTTTATACTCGTTTTGGATATTAAAATCTTAGTGATTTTCTATTCCAATTTATTATCCGGTTTGAAGATTAAAAACTTCACTGTTTATTAAATTTGATTGTGTCACATATTATTCGATTTGAAGATTAAAAACTTTACCGTTTATTTGATCTAGTTGTATTAGATGTTACTCGGTTTGAATACTAAAAACTTTACCGTTTATTAATTCTGAATGTGTCAGATTGGTTTGAAGATTAAAAACTTCACCATTTATTAATTCTGGCTATGTCGTGACACAAACAACAATTCTTGTGGTTGGCTCAACAACGTAATAGGGGCGTTGAATATGAATCTCCTTTTGAAGAAATATATTTGGAACATGAAATTATTCACCAAACGATCGCCCCGTAGTTACCACAATCTAATAGAATTGCGGAAAGAAATAATAGAACGTCAAAGGAGATGATGAATGCCTAGTTAATAAGTTCTGGTTTACTCAAAACTTGTGGGGGGGGGGGAGGGGGGAGGAAGCTATGCTTACAGCTTACCGAATACTCATTCATGTTTCCTATAGCAAGACACATTCCATTCCATATAAAAAATGAAAAAGAAGAAAATCCCACTTGAAATATTTTCAAGTGTGGGAGTATTTACGTAAAGTGTAAGTTTTTAAATCCAAAAGGATAAAAATCGGATCAAACACCGTTGCTTCCGTTTGATAAGATATGCAACAAATAGTAAGGCATATTGTTTTCCGATTCATAAATCGTAAAATTCCGACATTCATATTAATACGGTTATCGAATCAGATAATACTGAATTCTTTGAGAATATTTATCCGTATAAAAAGGAATGTGAGTCGTCTAGTAAAATATCTAAGCGAAATCGGGAAGAAGCAAAGAAAAGTATGTTGAATTAGAAAATTCCAAGATGTAGTAAACGTCAAAGGATAACTACTTTCTTTGGAGCAGATTTCTGACATTCTTGTTGGAAAATGAGCCTCAAACGTTTAAAGAAATATTGTCTTCCTCGGAAGCACCATATTTGAAGAGGCAGTCATAGTGAGATAAAATCCATATTAAGTGATCATACTAGGGAATTGGTTGATCTTCCTCCAGGAAATAAACTTTTGCGTTCTACGTGGATTTTCATAAAGAAAATGAAAGTTGATGGTACTATTGACAAATATAAAGTAAGATTAATTATCAAATAATTTAGACAACGAGAAGGTCTTGATTATTTTGATACATACTCGCCGGTAACAAGGATTACATCTACTCGGGTGTTAATAGCGTTAGCTGCCGTGTATGGCCTTGAAATCCATCAGATGAACTTAAAGAAAACCTTCTTAAATGGAGATTGGAGGAAGAAATTTACATGGAACAGCCTGAAGGGTTCGTGGTTCCTGGAAAAGAAAAGAAGGTGTATCGACTTGTTAAGTCACTTTACAAGACAAGCACCAAACAATGACATGCGAGATTTGACCAAATAATATTGTCAAATGACTTCAAAAATTAATAAGTGTAAACACATGTGTTTACGTTAAGAATACTTCAAATCATATAGTCATTATTTGATTATATGTAGATGATATGTTAATGAAATATTTAAAATGTGGGGGCTTTAGCTTATGCATGACAAAAGCCAATGTTAGACGTAATGTCTAAATGATATTATTTCTGAATCCCATTGATATGGTAGTTGGTAAATTCATCAACTGTTTAGTCTTAATGAAGACTAGTTGATGAAACTACTAATTCGGAAGTTGGTCACATGCCTTTCTCGAAAGATCATTTTTTTTATTGAAAAATTTTATATTGTTTAGTTCTTTTATGAAATGATGTCACTTTGAAAGTTGTGACTTTTCATATAAAGATACGTTTGTACATTTTTGTAAGGACATGATCGTTAATGAACGAATGTATTAATACGTTGATCTATAATGAGGTGAACATACCGTTGAACATGATCAAAATCTATTGCACATTGGATTTGTTTCATGAATGAAGGTGCTATAATTTGTATATCATATAGACGTATGAATAAATAGCATATAAATGCTTGAAAATGGCGGAGTGATTGCGAAATGTGTTTTATATTAAAAGGTTGTGGCCACAACTTATGCCAATCATTCCAGCTGTTTTTATAATATACGATTGATATATTAAGTGTAGTCAATAATCTGATATATGCAATCGAAAGTCGATACATATTATTCTACGACATAAGAAAGTTTTCATTGAACTTTCATGACAATGAAACGAGTTTTAAAGTATTTGAAATATACTCCAAATTATGCTTTGCACTACAGTAAGTATTCCGCGATAATAGAGGGGTATAATGATGCAAATTAGATCACCAGTTCAGCCGATTCTAAACAATCGGTGGATGAGCAATGTCTTGGAAATTGTCCAAATAAATGTGCATTGACCGCTCTACAGTGGAGGTTGAGTTTATAGCCTTAGGCAAGGGCGGTAAAGAATATGAATGGCTCTGGAATTTCTTGGAAGATATTCTATTTTGGCCCAAACTTTTGGCACCTATATGTATACAATGTGATAGTCAAGCGACAATAGTAAGGGATTGGCGCTTTATGTATCACGAAAATTTTTGTCATGTATGACAAAGACATAAAATCGTTAGACAACTACTCTCTAGGGGAATTATCATAGTTGACTATGTAAAGTCAAGCGATAATGTGTCGGATCCACTTATAAAAGGCCTAACTAGAGAGGTAGTTGAAAGATCATCGAGGAGAATGTGACTATGGCCGAGGACAAGTCATTGTGGCGGTAACTCTACCTAGAAGACTGGAGATCCCAAGATCTAGGTTCAAGGAGCTTAAACAAAGTCACAAATGACGGTTCAACATTGTCAAGTAAAAATTTTTTTTGGTCCATTCTCTTGATGAGACAATGTTCAGTACCAAGGATAAAGAGTTAAGACTTTTTAATGGTTTCTAAGTTTGATACAGGGTATATCAAATAGTGTATCTACTGTAAGGCCAGTTCTCTATGCACTTATGAACCAGGTAATGTTCATGGCTGAAACGAACACAAAAATGAGAACCAAAGACGGTTAAAGGTTGATTGTGTGACTTATGATTGTCTAGGTATACACCAAAGCTCGATGGTTCAAAGATATCAATTCTACCGATTGACTGAGTATATCCGACATAAGTGCACTACGGAAAGTTCAAAGGGAAATCTACTTATCCAGATGTGATTAATCCTTACTTGCGAATCACACTGTATTTTCATGCATGTTTTTACACATATGCCCATTCCCCATTCATGTGGGGGATTGTTGCGTTTCTCTTTAAAGGGTGTGAATGGAAAATGGAAGAGACGCCTTTTGGATTGCACCTCTCCATCTCACCCTTCTTTTGTCTATAAATTTAGAGGCTTGGCCTCATTTTTAAGAAATGAAAAAATCTGAAAATTCTCCCCTCTTTTCTATTTGCATTATTTTCAAAATAAACATAAGTGTCAAGTGTGATTTGCTCCGTCTGCTGAGTTCGCTAAGATTCTGTAATTTCGATTGCCAGTATTGCAGAATAGTTATTCCGTTCTATCCTGGGAGGAATTAATCCAAAACCTTGGGCAACAGTGAGGGGATTAAATTCCTTAAGGACACACAAGCAATGTGTGCGCTCAGAATTATTTTTTCTGTTTTGTTTATTAAACTAATGTTTCTCTGCTTCTCTGATTTTTTGATTTTTAACACAGTAATACCAACAAATATTTTCCTCTAATTGGAGAAAAATAAATTTATGAGGAAAATATTTTTCAAAACATTTAAGCCAACCAAATATAAAAAAATTAAAAAATATTTTCCTTTGTACCAAACACACCCACAATTAAACAACTTTTTCCTTGACTGAAGAAATGGGCGGACCAGCTACCAGTGGATGTTGAATTACACCAACAAATCGTACTGACTACTGACAACGTTCGAATTGAGATAAAAGCTAAAATAAAGTTAGTAAATGCAAGAAACAATAGACAATATATAAGAAAGCAGCAAAATTCTTAGTTGGTGGGTGCTTTATAGAGCTTGATTGGTAACAATTGGGGCGTCCAAGTAGCCAAATTAAATACTCCCTCCGTTTCAATTTATGTGAACCCATTTGACTGGGCACAGAGTTTAAGAAAAGAGAGAAGACTTTTGATCTTGTGGTGTAAAATGAGGAACCTTTATTTTGTGTGGCTATAAATCATTGCATAAAGGTAAATTGTTTCCAAATAAGGAAATGGGTCATTCTTTTTGACACGGACTAAAAAGGAAATAGGTTCACATAAATTGAAACGAAGAGAGTATTAAATAGATAGTCAGATCAAAGATTAAGACACAAATCATTCAACTCTTTCACCAGCCGTAGGAAGAGACAACTTCCACAATCCTCTAGGACTTTTCTTATGTCCTTGTCACGATCCAAAACCCAAATCCGATCGTGATGGCGCCTCTCGTGAAGACAAGGCCAGCCGACGCTTAGTTAAATTCCGTTCTAACAGCTTAATAAATTAATAAGTCATTTATAAGGATGAATAATCCAATCCTTTAGGTAGTCAACAATACAATTCAATAAACATGGGGAATAACAACCCAACTCAACCCGACATCAGGGCGTCACTAGTCATGAGCATCTATTAGAGTACAAATACAACTACAAGGTCTGAAATATACAAAACAGGACTGATGAACAAAAGGGGAGAAAAACGGTGTTGCGAACGCTGACAGCCACCTTGCTAAAACTCCGATAACCTTGCCTCCAATCACCAAAACCGGCTGCCGGGTGTATAAATACCTGCATCTGCATACAAGGTGCAGGGAGTAAAGTGAGTACTCCAACTCAGTGAGTAATAAGGGTAAATAAAAACTGAACAGTAAGAAATCATGTAAAGCAAGCCATCCTGCTATATAGGAACAGTGTAAACCCTTTGAGAAAAATAGTGAAACTGTGAAATCTTTAGAAATATCTTGGCTCAGTTTAAAACCTCTTTTGAAAATGTCTTTTTCCAACAGTTAAGCAAATGAATGCAAAACAAGTAGCGCAAACAAGCACAGAAGTCAGCCCCTCGGGCACAACACTCCGTTAACAGATAACGCCAGGATATCAGTTAATTATTGCAAGAAGTAGCATAAAAGCCAATGAAATAAGAGTGCAGAAATATTATGACAGATAATACAAATAAGAACAAATGTATGAGTACAATGCAATGCATATGACGGTACACTCTAGTACCCACTGAGGCGTGCAACCCGAGCCATCCATTTATTTATCGTGGATGGCGCTCACTGGGGGTGTGTATAGACTCCGGAGGGGCTCCTACAGCCCAAGCGCAATATCAAGCCATCTCGTGACATCAACTAGGCTCTCGGCCTCAATATCAATATAATCAACCAGGCTCTCGGCCTCAATATCAAAATAACAAGAAATCTGCCCCTCGGGCACAGTATTAGTAACTCAGAACAGTATCAGCCCTTCGGGCTCACTCTCAGAACAATATCATATAGTAACCGCTGCGGCACGTAGCCCGATCCATATATCCTCACAATACAGGTCCTCGGCTTTACTCAGTCAACATAATCACATTAGCCATTCGGGCAACAATAAAACATGATGCTCATCCCAAAAATATTTTTAATAATATCATTTCGAGTGTTTAAGGCATAATAACTTGGCTGAGTTTTTAGAACAGTGGAAAATGCATGACTGAGTTCAAATATATAATTAAATCAGTGAGGAATTATCGACAACAATCCCCGAAGGATTCAAATAATTGGCACGAAGCCCAAATATGGCAATCAGCCCAAATAATGATGATAACAAGTAGTTCCAGTCAAATACGAAGTAATTTCATCAATCGGGACGGACCAAGTCACAATCTCCAACGGTGCTCTACCCACGCTTGCTATCCGGCGTGCAAGTCACCTCAATACAGCACTATGGTGTGTAAATCCGGGGTTTCAAACCCTCAGGATGTCATTTACAAACATTACTCACCTCGAACCGGCTATTTCTTTAACTCGCGACGTCTTTGCCCCTCAAACCGGCCTCCATGCCCGTCGAATCTATCCAAAATCAGAGCGAATACATTACAATATGCCATTGGGACAATACCCAATCGAAAACAATCGAAAAATTGTAAAAATCTAGAAATTAGCAAAATCCGAGCCCCTGGCCCACGTCTCGAAATTCAGAAAAATTAACATCAACGGATTCCTTATCTCGCCACGAGTCTATACATATAAAATTTACCAAAATCGGACATCAATTCGACCCTCAAATCTTCAAATCTTATTTTCAAATCCCTAGGCCTAAATCCTCCATTTACACCTCAAAAACATGTAATCTAGTCGGATTATTCGATGATAATTCAGTATTATGGAGTAGCAATGATCATAAGTGACTTACCTCAAGATTTTCCATGATTTCTTGCTCAAAAATTGCCCCAAGCCGTGTTCTTTCACCCAAAAAAGGTAAAAAATGAGCAGAAAATGTAGCAGCTTTAATAACCCAGTTCCGGTCGCTAAAAGTCCCATTCCCGTCGCTAAAAGTGAAGAATCTGGTCGCTAAAGGTGCGCACCAGATCCTGCTGCACCAGTAATATTTATTTTTACTAAAATCCACCATACGAACTCGGAATTCGATTATTCTTGTTCCTATGAGTCACAAATAATGATACGAACATAGTCCTTCAATCGAAACTCAATTCGGAGCTCGTTTGCTCAGTGCGATATCAATTTCGCTCGTTAAACAAGTAACAGATGTTTCGTGTCAAAAATCCAATTGCGACTTGATGAAATTAGACCAAACTTTCCAGATCAGTCCTATAATTCATTATCAAAATTTCGGAAGTCTCGAAATCAAATTTCGATCTCTATAACTAAAAATAGATCTTTGGATCATTACATGTTTATGCTCAAAATGGCAAAAATCTTACAAAAACTCTTCCAAAACTTATCAGAGCCTCATGTGACCCCGACCAAACATGCCAACACACCCCATAACATCATTCAAACTTGTTCCAATCAACAAAACACCTCAAACTATATCAAAACCATCAATTCACATCGAATTCAAGCCTAAGTTTTCTAAAAACTTCCGAAACACGCATTTGATCAAAAACTCGACCAAATCATCTCCGAATGACATGAAATTTTGTACACACATCCCAAACCACATAATGAAGCTACAGCAACTCTCGGAATTCCATTCCGACCCTCGAATCAAAATCTCACCTATCAACCGGAAATCGCCAAAATACTAACTTCGTCAATTCAAGCCTAATTCTATTCCGGACCTCCAAAACCAATTACGATCATGCTCCTAAGTCAAAAATCACCTAACGGACCGAACCGTTGGAATTCACATCCGAGTCTTCTAACTCATAAGTCAACGTCCGGTTGACTTTTCCAACTTAAGGCTTCTTAAAAGAGACTAATTGTCTCATTTCTTATTAACACTGCTTCAAATCAACTCGATTACACAAGATATGGATAATGAAGCATAAGGAAAGTGAAAATGGGAAGAACGGGGCGGTAACTCACGAGACGACGGGTCGGATCGTCACAGTCAATGTTGCCAGGGCAGCTTGCCGCACTTATTTCATCGGGTATTGTTAACTTTATCCACTAAGGAAAAAATTACATAATTTTTTTGTTTATATTGAGATTTGAACCCGAGATCTCATGGTTACTTGAAATATTACAATTCCCTAGGATTCTAATAGCTAGAGCAAGAGTACTGACCTCTAGTCCTATATTCATAGAGAATGCATGCATACTTATCACAAATCAATAGTTATTGGATCTTAAACCGAGCTAAGCTATTGTCCCTAAGAAATAAACACGCCAGGAAATGTCTTGCGCCAAAGAGAATTGACAGTGATTCTGGGACGATCTAGTAAGTAGTATCTGAGTGCAAGTTCATACATATAGTTGAATTAGAGGCCATTTTATAGTAGGTTCGCATGCTCAAACGACCTGATCAAGTTAGGGAAATGACTAATAGTTGGGGGAAGTCATGTCTCTAGATTTTGGGGTTGGTTGAGAATAACTGGGCAGATTGGCACAAATTAAATAGGATCATTTAAAATCACTATTTAAATTTATTCCCGTTTGAGAAATTTGTCCAAAAATAACTTGGCGATTATACAAGCTGTTCACAAGTTCGACAAAACTTGCCTTATTCACAAATTATGACAGCGTGCATAACATTGATTCACAAGTTCCGTCGCATTGCCAAAACTTGCTTGTCTTGTTCAATTATTCACAAGTTTGATGGATCAACAATATTTAGTAATATCTTCGTTCTACATATTTTGTTAAATTGGCAAAACATGCCAGTAATATCCTGATAAGTTATGCTATTTTGTGTTTTGATGATTTTCCAAACGTTGTCGAAGAACCAGATGTGATCATTACATGTAAGGAATCTGGTTCTCCGTGGGGATATCAGTTTTAGATTTGTTATCGTCAAAAGGGGAGAAATTGATAAGTTATGCTATTTCGTGTTTTGATGTTTTGCCAAACGTTCTCGGGGAATCAGATAGGGACCTGATGTGATCAGTTCCCTTGGCTATCGTACAGTGAACTCTATAGCTATAAAAGTTGATGCACTGTACCGACTTGCAGCAGATATGTTACTTCATGTTTTGATGGTGGTCAAATATTCTCGAGGAACCAGATAGGGACCAGGTGTGAATCAGTTCTCATGTCATCGTACAACTCAACTTTATAGCTATTAAAGTTGCTGCATGTACCTGCAACAGTACAACAGCACAGCTGTAGCTTGCTAAGGCCAAACTAAAAGACCTTCTCTTCTCACATGTTCACTCATATATATAGAACATGATATATACAAGGTTTAACCTAACACTTGCAAATCCAAAAATTCATATTCTCTCAAGTGCTAGCCGCCACAGTCTTCAAGGCTCTCTCAAGAACAAAGCTGCTACAACCTCAAGGAACAAATCCAGAGATTGAAGACATCTTAAGTCCTTAGGTTTATGGAGTCTTTGTCATTTTATTCTTCATTTATAATCATACACTACTTTTAAGAAGTGTCTTTGTAGGATAGATTTCAACCATTTTTTGGTTTGGTTTCTTGACTAGAGTTAGTCAAGGTTTGTTGCTTTGAAATAGAGTTATTGTAAAAGGCTTACAATAGAGTTACTGTAGGGAGTGAAAGATTAAGAGTTTAATTCCTAGATTACAATATGTTGTAATTTGAAGTTTGCTCTACTTAGTGGAGTTGAAATCCTACTAGGGTAGGTCGTAGTTTTTATCCCTTGAGCAAGTAGTTTTTTTACGTAAACACTATGTTTGGATCACTGTTCCCCATCATTTTATAATGTATCGTATTGCACCGTATTGTATTGTATTGTATCGTATCGTTTTATGAATACAATGTTTAGATAGATTGAATTGTTTGATGTTGTTAAATAACATTTTGCTGTTTGGTTTGACTGTATCATATTGTACTGTACCTGATAAGTTTACTAAAATACCCTCAATTATTTTAAATATTTAATTTATCAAGAATTACAGATAAAAATTATTCAAGAAAACCCCTTTCTGCTAATTTATCACCAATTATGTCTTATATATAAATTAAGCAATTAAATTTATGAAAATTCTATCGAAATTAGTTGAACAAGTTAATAATATTAAAAGTAATAATAAGTACACTATATTCATAATTAGATGATAATAATAATAAATAAAAATATTAAGTAGACTCCATTCAGAATTTAGACCATAAGTAATATTTCCTAACAACATGACATAGAATCCATAACTTAAGTATATAGCATAAAAGTTTTCTAACAACTTGACATATAATCCATAATAAATACTTATATCCAATAAAATCCTTACCGGTTATACCATAAAATAATAACACTTTGCACACTTGAAAACAGCCAGTATCATAAAGCTAATTGGGGATAAAATAATTAGAATTGGAATTACAAATCAAAGTAGAAGAAATAATGAGACAAAAGTAAAACAAAACATATACCTGAAGAGTATTGAAGCGGCAGAAGGAATAAACAAGTTTTTCACGTAGGTAGGTTATTAGACTTCACCTCTATATGTTATATTTGAGATGCTGACTTCACGTAGAATTCTATTATAGAATTATAGAATTATATGAGAAAGATACTTTGTCATTATTTAAAATAAAAAAAGGTAAAGGGTAAAATAGAATTATAATGTAATAAGTTAGGCATAATTAGAAAGAAAAATAGGAAACAATCCCACCACACCAAATCGGTTGTTTCAAAAAGTGTGACTTTTCATTATTCCGGAATAATGGATTTAACAATACAATACAACCAATTTTAAATAAATAATCAAAACAAACATTGTTCTGAAACAACAATACAATACGATACAATGGGTAACAACCATCCAAACAAGCTGTAAAATATTCGTATTCTTTATTTACTGTATATTTACTATGGGAACAGATAGAGAACCTGATTTTCTATATTGTTTGGTGCAGTCCTAGTTTCTATCATACCCCATATTTTAGTAATGCCTAGTTCCACGAAGATAAAGGAAGACAAATTAGTACATACAAAGTTCTCGGTTAACAGATCGCCATTTCACCGGCGAGACAAAGATCTCGAACATAGTAGAAAAAATGACTTCCTTATATAAGGGGGACACCTTACGTTTCTTGAACCGATAACCATATTGCGGTTAACCTAGCCTCTAAGTACTTTTTCAGAAACCTTTTTATCATCCAGAAGGCTTTACTTTACATCCTGCCATGAAAATCCTTCAAATAAATCAACTTCAATAGCATATATCCTTGAAAATATTAATTCTTGATTTATCTTCATGAAAATTCCCAACCCCTTAATTGTGAATTCTCTGTGCTTGTTATTGGTGCTTCTATAATATTGGATTATTAGATGCTATGATGTTCTTATAGCATACTGATACTGTTAGAAGGAGGAGGACGATGGAAGAAGTTATGCCGCTTGACTTAAATTTGAAAGCTTCTAATAAAGCGCGTACAAAAGGTTAAATTCCAGGCACAACGGGATACACCAGCAAATTTTTGCTCGCATCGTGCACGTTGAGGGAAGGTAATACCATCCAATGGTGGGACGTCGCATCGGTCATACTGTACTAGTTTGAGCTGGACTTGGCTTCGAAGGTGGTTGGACCTGCCCAGGTTAAATTTTAATCACTGCACTATATTTATTCCATCCTTGTGAATATTTGTCAATGTTGCAGTCATTTATGTTAGAATATACTATAAGTCATGCGTATTGTTATCGTATTCTTTATGAACAATTATTTATTTACTTGTTGAAATTCAATAAAGTTTTATTTTAAATAGATCATGTGTTGGTTTGTGTGTCCATTGCTTACATAGTAGATGATTTAGTGTATAAAGTTTAGCTTATACACGAAAAATTAAATCATCGGTTCTTGTAAGACATAAAAGTTAATGTTCACAATCTAATGATGGAATTGGACAAATCATCGGAATGATTGCAGCATAAGATTAAATATAATTTATCTTGATTATGGGAATAGTTTAATTCCAACTTCTTGTGCTGGTACATTTTGTATGTATTGAACGGATCAAGTAGAGATAAGTATTTTATACTGATATTATAAAATAATTTCTCTAATCCATTTAATGTACTTATACTCTTAATCCTGATATAATTATTATTAGCTGTGTATGTCACTTATTGTTTTGATTTCTTAAAATGCGAGATTCTTTCGCGAGTCAATAAGCCTGATAAATTGGATAACAATGATATACATTGGTGAAGTAATAATTAGTTGATGGAATCCATGTCTCGATTTTGAGATTGATGATACTCCTTTATGAATGCTTATAAGTTTTCATGTGTAAACCCGGCCGGTGGATTTTGTATCCGACACATGAAATAAGTTAAGTGTAAGTAATCAATAAATTAAATAGTCAGTAATTTAATTTGATTGATTAGTATCTGAATCTTAACATGGGGAGTTAAATAAGATTTTATGAAAGAATTTCAAAATTGAACTAAGGAGTGCAATTACTGATTTTTAGTGGAATAATTCGTAGTTTATTATGATGGAAATTAATTTCAGAATTTTGAAATTAATATCATAATAGGAAGCCTTGTTAATTAAATTATGTGGTCCCTACTGTGCCTAAATAATAGGAAATAGTGAAAATTGTTACTTAGTGGGAAAGAAAACGTGGAAACCGTCCCTTAGTGGGAGAAGGAAACCTAACAGGTTTTGAAAACTGTTTTGACCTAAAAAACGCAGCTATATATATGGATATAGGGGATGGACGTTTTTTCACTATTCTTACTGCGGTTTCTGCTAGAATTTTGCCCACCCAAAATTCTCTATTTTCGGTTATTGTTTGGGTAACACAGTAGAAGACCGTGGAAAACTGCTGGTGCGTTTTCAACTGAAGAACTGGAGAACGACATAGATTTGATGTGTTTACGCTTCAAGAGGTAATCCGAAAATCTCCATATGTGCTAGTTGTTTAGATTACATGTGAATAAGATACCGGGATTGCTTCCACTGCTTATTATAATCCCTCAATTGGTATCAGATCCTACTCACGTCTAATTAAATAATTAAGATAAACCATAAGGATTAATATCATGTTCTATATGTAAAGTTTTGAATTACATGCAAAGCTTGTTTTTCTGAAAACCTGCATTGTTTTGGCGTGATTATCTGTTATGGCTTGTATTGATTATTCTGAAAACTTGATGTATCCTTTTAATATTAGTGAGGTTGAGTTAGAATAATCTGAAAGTTGAGTTTTATCATGTAAAACGGAAAAACAAGTTTTGCCGAATTAGGGCAGAAAATGGAGGTCAAAAAGTTGACGGACTCCGATTGACCTGAAACTTGGCAGGTCCATGCGAAGCGGCCCAGTGAGCAATACTCATGAATTCATGACATAAGTTGTTTTTTGGGCTTTCGGGGTCTCGTTTAGATGGTGTTTTTGCTATTTTTCTAAAATTTTGAATTTTTTGTTGTTGTTTTTAATTCGAGAAATTGTGGGGATCAATTCCCTTGGTCCCCGAGGTTAAAAATCAGTGATTTAATATTTTTACACATTGACGTATGTCTTTTTCCATATCGGATAAAAATATTATGAATAATCATTGTGTTATACTAGTAATTGATTATTTGTATTTACTCTCCATCTGAGTATGCATGTTGGTTCAATGGGACTAATATATGTTGAATGTTGATATTCACTTGGCTTAAATTAACAGTTTACTCTCTATCTGAGTATGACCTATTTAAGTTTATGTAGTGAAAATCTGTGATTATATATGTACATTGCAAGAATAGCTTCTTTCCCATCGAAATTTGTTGTTCAAGGTGCATAGATTGTATATATGTAGTGTGTTTTGAATTTTAATGTTCATAATACAAACTGATTTGATCTATTTAAATATTTAATGTCTCCCAGATTG